>VWZZ01004976.1:472846-600620 GCA_013399095.1 Psophia crepitans | reverse complement strand
CGTACGGGAGTCAGAATTGGTTGTAGGGGGGGGGGGGGGGAGGAAGAATGATATTATATGTTATCACCGGGAGGCGAGTTCAGAAAACCTGTGTTCAGTCAGCCTGCCTGCCCAGCTCAAACCCAACCCTATGTCACATACCTTTACCCTGTGTGAAATGGATCACCTCTGGGATTTTTTTTTCTGGTTCTTCAGTGGATGCTGATACTTATCCCTGCATTGTAGTACTTTCGGAGAGGCAGTAATTCCCACAGGGACTAGAGTGTGATAATTCATGCAGAAAGGCAATCCAGCTAGAATTTGTCAGAATGAGTGGGAAAGATGAAGCCTTACACATTAATGTCCTTGTCCCTCTGTGAGATGCCTTGAGCTCTTACTGGCTACAGGAATAATGTTCATTGAATACTACCTGTTTAGAGACTGGGGACTGAAAATGTTTGTTCTCTTTATTCTGAAAACTAGACAAGTGTTTTCATGCATTTATATGCACTTTGTGGATGTGTCTAAAACTCACATAGTTTCGTACCTTCAAGTTCAGTCTTGATTATGAAGGAATGAGGAATAGCATGTGATTGTCCCTTCTCTGGCTGCAAAGGCTATAATTTCAGACATGGCAGAGAAAGTTTGTGTCTGATTTGCCACAGACTTCCATGGTAAAGACCAGAGCTGCGGCAGGGCTCAGCATCCTGTTGCATTGTGGCTAGGTCTTTCCTACATAGTAGAATCCATAACATAAAATTCAGAGCCTTTAGCACAGACAGAATTATATGTGTCAGAATGGAATCTGACGATATTGAGTGGGGGGGGAAGTGTCATCCACAGTTCCTGGCAGGCCGTGCTGAAGAGGCATGTGTTTCCAATTTAGCCCCATTTCTGTACTTGGAACTGCGCATTAAAGTGTCTTTTTCAGCCATCTTAAAGGAGGAGCGTGTAAAAAGGGACAGAAGAGTTAATCATATCTCAATGCCAAAACCAGGAATTAACGTGTATGTGAAGTCTGGTCCAGGATTCAAGCCAGGTCTTTTGTTAGGCTAAACGGCTTCATCATCCCCATGTGAAACTGCTGAAGAGAGCTGGAGGAAGTTTATGTGTGATGAGCAAAGCCTAACTTCTCTTGTATTTATCCTGGGCCCTTTGTGATTAGTGGAAAGAGTCCATTAATTCAAGTATATGGTTTTGGTCTTGGGGAGGAAAAGTGTTTGTGATTAAAAACCACCTTCTATTCATATAGTTTCATTTCCTCTATTTTCCTCAGATGAGACCAAAAATTGGAAGAGGGGTATGGATGGCGCAAACAGTTCAGTTTAAAACAAAACAGAGCAGCCACAAATCTCTGCCTTCCCTTTACGCTGAGCTGTGCTGGGAGACTTTGGCGCTCTTTGAAGGGTTGGTTTGTCTCCTTGCTAGCCGCTCACTTTTTGGCAGGAGCGGCATGTACTGAGCTTGCTGTTATCCGCAGCTTCCCGAGTAAGGAGACCGCAGAGGAAGAAGCCCACATTTCACACAGTGCATTCTGCAGTCTGTGCTGCAGAAGGCCCGTAGGTGTGAAATGCCAGACAAGGGCACGAGCCTACACCTCCTGCAAGGCAGGACCTGAAAGTGCAAGGAGGACATGGCACACTGGTAGGGCTGGCTGCCTGTGGGAGGACACTGGGGATCTCTGCAGGAGAGATCTGCTGCTGAGGAAGAAAAGTAAAAGGGTAGTACCTGTGGATGTCTTCATGCTAGGTGAGCTAAAGGGGAACAACTCTGCTGTTACCAGCAGGCAGAGTAGTACCAGGACATATGTAGGTAATGTCTAATTGGGTGCTGTGTTTAAACTGATGAAGTTGCACCTGAACTCTGATGGAGACCAAATTCTCACTTTCCTTTCAAAAGTTCAGCCATTTGAGCTGGCACAGCCCATACCAGACTTTTGCTCGGCAGAGGTGTGTGCAGGCAGCGTTTTTTTCTGTCTTTGGTCCGCAAAGGTGTGTGATGCATCGGTAAGAAGCGGGGAGGTACAGTGGTATCCCTGGAGGGAGAGGAGCTTATTCTTCTGCTGGGGCACTACTGAGTGTGTTGGAGGGGATGGTGGGGACCAGAGAGCCACAGTGCAGACCTGGCCAGCTCTGAGTCAGCGGCAGTGGTGAGGAACAAGGAGCAGACGGCTCTCAGAGTGGATGGGAAGGCTCTGCAGGGATTGCGCAGTACTGCTATTCATAGGGTAACCGGGCTATGTCTAACCAAGCACCAGAGCCTAAGGTTCCTCCTGCATGGACACAACTTCGAAGGAAGGAGCCATGTGTAAAATCTTTCCTTTTCTGTCCTGATCAATGTATTTGGAAGGGGATCTGCTTAGAGTTAACTTCCTAGATTTTGTTCTAGGTTGGTTTGGGGTTGGTTTTTTGTTTGGTTAGGGTTGTGGTGTTTTTTGGGGGGGGGTGTGTGCTTTGGTGGGTTTTGTTTATTTGTTTGTTTTTGTGGGGGGCTTTGGGTGTGTTTTACTTCAAAAGCTTTTCAGTCTCTTTTGGTGAGCAACCTACAAGAGAAAGCCTAGACAGAGCTAGCTCAAAGCTGGCTAGCCCAGCGTTTCACCGTAAAGTACTGTAAGAGCAAATGTAATATGCCTCTTCGTACCCTCCTTAAAAATCCCTTGTGCTTCCAAGTGTATGTTTATGCAAAAGCAAGCCTTTTGAAACCAGAAACCTATAAAAATGAATCCTACAATTAAAATAGCCAGTGTAAAAGTCAGACACCTTTAGTAAGGACCAAACCATACCTCCTCTAGGGTGTTTATAACCTGAATGTTATGGAGAACCAAAAAGAAATCTGCCATTAGCAACAAAAGCAAACTGTCTCTCATGTCATTTGGGTCTTTTATTAAGGACTATTCTTATTCACTGGACTGGGTTTGTGCCTGAGGTAAAATATTATTCAAGATAAGAAGGAATATCTAAAATCATGCCATTAATGGTTTCTTAAATTTCATCATTACAGTGCATATGCTTATAATTATCCCACTGACACCCTTTAAATGTCCCCAGTAAAATGTGATATAAGCTTTTAAGGTTCCCCAAACGAACATCGAAATGGATCTATAATATAAAACTTTAAAAATAGGCGGTTTGAGAGAAGCTTTTATTTAGCATTGATTTTACTGTTGGTGGATGAAATTCTGAAGTAGACCTAGTTTTTAGAAGCAGCTGCTGTGCATTTTCATGAAGTTCTAGTGAGCTAGCATTTAGGCAACTGGTTCATCTAAAATACCTTGGTACTGTACAGGTATGTACATTTAGCCTGGAGGGAGGAGGGAGAAGGACAATTACAGGCTTTCTCTTCTCCCCTTCCTTCCCCGCTCCCTTGCCACTCCTGCTTGCCCAAGAGGAAAAAGCATCACGTTTCAGATCCTAGGAAGTCACACTTGCCCTGTTTGTTCTCTGATACAGGCCTATAAACAGAGACATTCAGTCTGTAAACAAGTCAAGCTTACAAAGTGACTGAAAGATAACAGTCCCCGATCTAACAGTGGGAGAAGAGGGAGGGAGCAGGGGGAGGGATGATAGAGAGGCTGCAATAAAAGCAGGAAGGTCTCTGTTGGTCCTCTTGAAGTTAGTGGTTAAAAACATCAAAGCGTGGTGTGTGTTTTTTTCAGCCTGACTGCTGTGTCACTTTATAATTCTTCACAAAGCAACCATCCAGCTACTAACATACTGCAACTGTTAGTGTGAGCTGTGCTTTGATTTAGAGGAACTCTATCCAGCTCCAGGCATGTTAAGCTAAGGAATTTCTTGTAGGTTTACTTGGCATGCTGTGTGCCATTGAAGAAACTATAACTTTTCAGAGCTGCTAATTGCAAGCTGTTCAGGATTTTTTCCTTTCATTAAAAAAACAACTCACAAACAAATTGCTCTCCCCTTCTCTCTCTTGCTCCCAAAACCCAAACCATTTTCCCAGACTCCAGAGTCTTCAGAATTTCCTACGTTGAAATTTTAAGTGAAAAACAAGATGGTAACGGAAAGGAAGGAAAAACAACTATACCATATATATCAAAGCAAAAATGTACATATACTCAGCTCAGTTCTAAGAAATATAAATTATTCAACAGCTGCTTCAGCAGAGAGATATTTGTAAAGTTTGAAGCCAGCAGAGTGCATCAGTTCTCCTAGATGGGGGAAGGTATTTTGTTCTCTGAAAATAAGAGATTCAGAGAATTGCACGGAGCTCTTTTCTGCCCCTGGAAAAGCAGCCAAACAGAGAGGTGGGAAGAGAGGCAGAGCGCGGGAGTCTTTAAAGCGAGAAGAGGAGCAGCATTGTTCTGGGAGCGGAATAGTGAACTTCTGTGGAAACAGTGTTAGAAGTTTCTCTCCAGCGTGCTGCACAGGCAAACCACTCTGACCTCCTGTTGCTCTAAAAGCTGATTTACGCTGAATCGCATTCAGTTTTAGCGTAGGAAGAAGAGAGCCCTAATAATTCTGTAGATGGAGAGAGCAGTCAGACAAGAGCCAGCCTTTGGCCTGTACTACAGCAGCCTGGTTTGGGGTCAGAGGCTGAATTTTCAGCAGCTTTCCTCCAAGGGAATAGCTGCTGTAAGATTTCCCACTCCCGCACGCAGCAGTTGTGTAGGAGGGGTTGTTGCAGTTGGGAGGGGCGGTGGAGGTGAATGTTCTAGGTGGGGGTAGATGGTTGGTGCTGGTGTGCTCAGTTACCAAATATGATAGGTAAAATTTCATGTCTGGATGAGGATTTCAATTTCCTCCAGCTGTGAATAAGGATTTTAGCCTTGATCCTTCCCTACTGATCAAAGCCAGCAAGCACTCTGAGTGGTGAAGCTGCAGCAGAGGTTTGCAATGGAGGTCAGCAGTGCACAGCCTGTTCAGGGGACGTATTTTCAGAGGGCTTCCGTGTACAGACAGAATTTGAACAGGCCACTAGTTGCATCCACATAACTGCTGAAAAAATAAATAGATGGCAACTTAAACTTATGGATGACTTCAGGTGAACTTGGATTTCTCTAAAGTGCTGATGCTTACTTCCAAAATGTATGTGTTTTTTATTATCAGCTGTTCTAAAAATGCTCCATATAATATCACTAATAGTAATCAGCTATCATAATGTCAATGCATGTTTTGTCTTTAGATGGAATATAAATCAAAAGACCTGCAAAAGTGTTAGGTAAAATCACTTGTAAGTGGTAATATACTAGAAGAGCGAGCTGCAATCATTCTCTGTCCAAACTTTCAGTCCTATTACCTTAAATGGAGACTTTGCTTTTAACTGATGGGATATATGCCTAAAGTGATACACAGGCACTTAAAGATGAATGTGCATACACCCACCCAGACAAATATATGTAAAAAACTTAGGTAAATAAATGTAGGTTAGAGAGCTTGCCTTTTGGGGAATCTTAAAGAGTTTAAGTATTGATCCTTCAAAAAGGTGTACTTAACGGCTACCTGCTACAGACCTTGGGTTCAATACAGGTCCCCCAAGCGTTCCCTTAGAGTCCCTTGCAACCTTTCACGAAAATATCACAGTCTTGGTTACATCTCAGCTGATGTAAAGTTCATTAGTGTAATAAAGAGAAGAGCTTCTCATCGCTATCTAGTCCAGTGGCAGGAGCTGGACAGATCATGGAAACTTGAGAACAAACCTAATTTTTGAAAACGTACAAGTAGTTATGTTTTAGAAACTTACTCAAGCCACATCATTGCCCAGAGGGGCTAGTGGAAAATGAGCTGAGGTAGCCTGGCAATTTAGAGGATTTTTTTCTTCCCTGTTTGCTGGCAGTGTGAAAAAATTCAGTGAATAATGAAACAAAGTATTTTCGAGCATCCATCAGATAAAAGCCACAAAGTTACTTCAAAGGTATTAGCGCATCTTTTTATTTGCTTTTCGTGCACATTCATATGCATGACGTTGTGTTTGGAAGACTGTCCATGACGGAGAAATTCCAGAAAGTTTGCATGAATAAATATAAGCAAATGTTCATCAGATGTTCGTACCGCAAGTGGCTTGCTCAGTTCTCTTGCCTGCTTTTCGAAGTTTGTTGTCCATTCGGAGTAGGCAAAACACAAAATTAATTTGAGGATTTGCTTTTTGTTAATAAATGCCTAAGTAATGTCTGCAAGGATTCTTTTGTGGATGTACACATTCTAACAGATATTAATAGAATATGGCCATAAAAATATTATAAGTAACAAATAGGTTGAATTTAAGTTTTTCATGAATAAAAAATCCCCTTTTTTCTACTGGTAGTTGAGACCTGTGTTGGACCACAAGTAGCTGTGAGTATTTAAACTTGAGTATATTGGATGCCTCAGAAATCCACCACATTTTAGGTAGCGGGGATCTAATAATCTGGTTTGAGGTTTTTTTTCCTATGGTAGCTTGTTGTGTGTGGTGGGTTTTTTTAAAATCTTTCCGAGGTGGTTCAGCAGTTACCTTCAGGAATAATACTTAATTGTAATTTTAGATGGTTCTAAACCTAAAGATAGGTTATGGAAATCTTACCTGCTGCAGTTTCTGTAGAAATGTGAGTGTCATCAAAACCGCTAAAACAAATATGAGCCTTTCTAGTGATTTAAATCTGCTTTAGTTCGGGCTGCGCGTATCCTACTGACAGAATATCTCGCTTCTCTTGGTGTGTTGTATACTCGGTTCCTTGTGTCGCTTCCCGTCTGAACAGATGCGTTTAGGTGCAGCTGGCAGGGCTGCAGTGCTGTGAGCCAAGGCACGCTGGCCATCAAGCTTGCGTGGAAATCCACTGACTTCCCCTAAGCTAAGGGAGCGTTAGCACGAATGTGCATGTATCAAACTAATCTACAGAGTATTTGGAAAAGCTGCAGCACATGAGTTGGTGAATGAAAGCAAGATCCCATGTGTGATTATTCAGGAAAAATATTGTGGGTAAACAAAATGTTTTGGTACTCCAATAAAACTTATTTCCTATTTAGAAACATGCATCAGCGAATATCTTTTATTCTTCTTCACTGCTCTCATATTGAAAATAAATATATATACTTTTTCTTCTTACTATTTTTATGTGATTGAAATAATTAGCATACAATAAAGAAGAATATTAATTATTAATAATAAAAAACCCTTATGGATTAGTTGGGTTTTTTATTTGCGAGCCCGAAGTTTCCGAGATGTCATCGTCTGTAAGAGAGCACAAAATAGTAACAACAGTGTCCCTTCAGAAAGGTGAGCTGGTTTCGCAGTGGGCGTAGAGGAAAGCAGAGAGGGCTCTATGGTTTGATTCAAGCTCATTGAAAGCCTGGGGAACTGTGGATTTTATATGGCCAGACCTCAGCAGAACAGAGCTTTGTCTTGATAACTCAAAATGACTAGATCATGCCTGGTAGCTGGTCCTGGAAACCTGACCCTTGTCACAGGCTGACTACATCAATTTGTGGTAGATTGATGATGTATAGACTGTGGATGCCCCAGGGGAGACCCAAGAAAGGCCTCAGAAACATTGTATTGTTAATCCATACCCCTCATTAGCTTCTGCTGTGCTGGATTTCAACTAGCTGGCAGGGCTAGAGGAGTTGGAGGGAGAATGTGGCGTTGTTTGGCGTTGTTATTGTTAGATGCCTCATGAATGAAAGGATGTTTTAAAATGCCTTTTCTCCAAAGTTTAATACATCAAAACTGGCAGATTTCTCTATTTTCCTCTCTACCCCTCTTGTCAAGTGCCTGGAATTCCTAGATTTTATTTGTTATTGATTTAGCACTCTCCCCTCAACAGCCTGAGCTTTATCTCTTCCCGATAACAGTCTCTCTCTACCCTTTCCCAAGTAGTGGCAGACTTGTTATATATGCTGTAATCAATTTACGTTTCACTACCATTCACCAGCCTTGCACTGCGATGGAGGCTGCAGCCCTGCCTCCGCTGTTTCTTTATGCACTTCGAGAGGTGTTGCTTAACCGCTCCTCCTCAGTGCAGCGCAAGGTTTTGCTTTGAAGGAGACTGTAGTTCTAAACATGGTTTCCATCAAACAGAAACATCTTTGTCAAACTTCAGCAGAATTAACCTTAACTGCCAAGGAAGTTTTGATTGCCATCATAAAAATGTTTGATTAGTGTTAATAATTTATTAAATTGGTTTGTCCTGACACTGCCAACATGCTGGAAATCTCTCAACCATTATAACATTAACAGAGGCTGTAATACAATGGTCCTTCTGTTCCACGTTTTATTTCAAGACCACACTCTTATGAGCCTGGTTCTGTGGTGTTCCAATATGCTCTCATTAGGACTGCATTAAAAGATGAAATATGACAAATATTAAAAAGCGTGGGAATATGGAGTAGGGCATGGTGGGTGTAGTTTTGCCGGCAACTCTGCTGCGATTAAATTTTTGCAAAGCAAACCCGTTTTTGCAATACAGGGAAATAAAATTACTAGGTGAGTATTTAACTGAAACAGGCCCAATGTGTGTGTTTGCTTCATCCTGCCTCCTGAAATACATAAGCTTAGTTAGAATTTCTACTACGACGTGAAAGCTGATATTGGGCCTGCTTACGCTGAAGCATGCCATTCAATTATGTAAGAAACAAAGTCCTATTTGAGAAAAGTATTAACACCCTGAGAATAGATTGATCAGATTTTTATTTGATCGTTTACATCTGCACTCGAATTCCTGGTGGTAGGAGCTCTCCTGTGTTCTACCAGAAACACCTGTTTTGGCTCAGGTAGAATCAGGAATTGTGTGTAACCTATTTTGTATAAAAGGCCATTTAAACAATAACAAGGGTTTGGTTTATTTTCCAGATGAATATAGTTGAAAGAAGATAGTTGAAATGAAGGTTCAGTTTATCCTTTGCAATCTGCTGATAATATCAGTGAAATTAAGTAAGCAATTACTTCTTCCCCTCCCCCCCCGCCTTTAGTGCTCATGTAGGAGCTCTAACATGTCTTAAATGTGTAGACTGAGGTTGCAGGTTGCATCAGTGAAGCACAGAGATGCTGACAAGTGAAAGCAAAACTTTCAATTTTCCCTCACAGTAATGAATATGGTTTTTCAGTACCTAGCTTTGAATTTAATCCAAGGCTTTTGAACTTTGGGATTGAACTATTCCATAATTATTCATAACAGCTGGACTGGTCCTCTCTCAACTCTTCTCTTTTTGGTACCTGAAAAATTATGATGGGTATGTTAGAAGAAAGAGGAAGTGACCTCAGCTAGTCATACCCATTTGTCCTAAATTCCAGGTGTTTTCAAATTAAGAGCAAATCCTTGAAGCAAGATTTGCTTGGTTTCTGTATTTTTTCATTCCCAGGTGCTCAGCTGTGTGGAGTACAAATCTGAAGTAGCTGGCCTTAAGTCAGAAGACTGAGTTACAGCGAGGTCAATGACAGTACAACTTGGCCCTTCTTCCAGTAGGCTCTACTGATTTCTCCTTTCTGTTATGTGTAGGACAATTTTATGGAAGTCATTACCTTTTTGCAGTTCTCTAAACTTCAGAAAGTCATTCTTAATAAACTAACAACACTGCAAATGGTAATTTGTTTTAGTATGTACTATGCCTTGTAAGATGTTGGCAAGAATTGTGTAGCAACAGTACGTTAATACGTACAAAGTAATCAATTGTTTCAACATCAGACAATAATAATCCATCAGCTTGATAAATTCCTAAGGGATATGTCAAAAACGTGAGTGTTTGGAGAACAGTGTGAGTGTAAACATTAAAATTGTGGCTCTGGAACTGCCAGGAATAGAGACTCTTGCTTATTTATGCTGCTGTTTGCCTTTGTAATTGTTTCCTAATTATTTACTGTGTTAATAATGAAAATTGTTGAACATCTTGAAACCTCAGAACAGTTCTACATTTAGTAATTACAACAGGAAGATAAGCAGAGCAAGTGACTACTCTGTGATGTGAAGTATTTTAATATGAAGCTTCAAATGCTTTTTTTCATGGGTTGTGCCCTTGGGGTTTTTTTCTGCTCAGCAAAGTCACCAGGAGTCAGACCGTTTCCTCATGCTTGGGGATGCTACATGCTGTTATTGGGAACATCAGATATTTTGTCTTGAAATATTTACCTCTGTTCTTGGCTGGAGCAGGATAAACTAAGACAAGCACTCTTACGAAGTGCCAAAAAATTTCCATCTTATTAAGAATATCCTCAGCTCCTCCTGACAGTATGCTACACGTAAATAATCTACGAGTTTTCCCAAGTTGTTAAACAAATATTGCGTATTACCTGCACAGAAAAGGCAAGGTACAGAGTCTCATGTTCATGGCTAACACATTTTATTCATGGTTAAAGCATTTCCATACTTTTTTTTCCACAGTAAAGAGAGTGGGAAAATCTTGAATTAAGTCCATAAACTAATTATTTTCAATTCCAATGTTGTTTCTCTTCTAACAAAACTCCTGACTCAGTGATTTTATAAATGGCCTGCAGTTACATGCCCCTGAGTGTGGTCTAATGAGGGCTGAAGAGTGCCTCTTAGATCATGTTGGAAAATTAAAGGGACTTTTTTTTTTCCCCCTTCTAGCTTTTCAAACTAATTGTTCTTTGCTTTTATATGAGAACAATCCTTACATATATATATATGTTGAAATCCTTTTCAGTGGCATCATTTTCCTGTCCACAGCTTTGATGTACTGCACATACTTACAAAAAAGCTATGTTTTGGGAACAGCAGTCAGTAGATCCCATTGTGGTCATAGCTGTTTAATGGTGATTTCTAATACGATGGTATGAATGAACTGAAATTCAACAGAGGAAGAGAAGCCATGCTTTTCTTCTCCAACTTATTTGTACCTACCCTTTACTCTTATTTTCATTGTTTAAGGACACTACAGTTAATGAATAAATGGACCACAAATACTTCTGACTCACTTTTCTTCCTATATGCTGTGACTTGATGCTTGAATTGATGTTGTGTATCACCTGTAGCTCCGGTCTTAATTTGCGTATTTTTGGAGACTCTGTTTACCCTTCTGTTGCATTGGCTAATTCCATTAAATCTCTCTAAAATAAGATATAAGCAAAATTACATAGTTTGCTCTTTTCATTGCCTTTCACTAATAGCTACAGAAATCATGTGCTTCTAACGCTTCTGACCAACCATAAAACCAACAAGAAGGACTATTGCCTGAATCTCTGATAGCTAAAAACAGTGTATTAGAATGGTACTTCCTTATAGTTAACTTTGCCCGGCATTGACCTGGGAAATTATAGAGGCTAGCATTCAGGTTCTTTGACTAAGTCATGTAATCTCCAAATCTCTGCAACAGAACAAATCCTGACAGTAATCCTGTATGTAGTTCTGACATTGTTTCTTCTAGAGGAGGGTTTCTTCAGTTATTAGATTACAGTTATTTAAATGATTTGTATGATACTGGAGTCCAAGAGTCCATTGAACAACAACAACAACAACACAAAACAAAAACAAACAAACAAACAAAAAAAAACCCCAAACCAACCCCTAGAAATGTAAATAGAAGATGAAATTTGACGAACTCCAAAACTAGCTACGTTTTTGACTGTTGGTTTGCCTCATGGTGAAAAGCAGACGATACAAGGCAGAATGATGCAATACGGAAACTGTGATCCTGCACAAGGCAAAACAAGAGGAAATAAAGGATAGGACAGTTCGATACTGCTCATGAGGTGATAAATAAATTACAGTGTAGAAGAAAAAAACAAACAGCAGAAATAGCCTATATTTAAATAATAAATAAGTAACAGAAATCAATCGAAGAGAAGCGGTAATCTCAAAGATAGTTTTGAAAATCGGAACAGCACACAGGAAAGGCAATGGCATCTGAAAATAAGAAAGCCAGGGTGGATAATTAAGATATGGGAATAAGACAACACCAAGTATAGATCTTGTTACTTGTGTCTGGGAACTGAGAGCCATACGTAGTGTGCCGCGCTGCTTGTTTTGTTTTCTAGTGCAATAAGGTTACATATTCCAACCTGTTGTAGGTCTAGGTTCGTATTCCTACTTAGAGATATAAGTTCGTTATCTTCTACATATGAATTTATCTGCATGATCAGTACGAAGTCATCAGACAAGGTGGTGTGAATTAGTAATGATGCCTGCATAAGTCAGGGTGCCCTAGCCATTTGGGAGTTTAACATTTCTAAAAGCGAATGTTGCGTGTTTTATTACTCACAAAGCTTTTGAGGAGTTTGGGTCAGTCTTCTGTGTTTCTGTGGTGGGTTTTTTTGTTTGTTTTTTTCCCTACCTGCCCTACCTCATTAGTTAGTAAATTTTACATCAAGAGCTAGGCAGGAAAAACAGAAATGTAGTGCCGAGTATTTTCTTACCCGTATCCAAGCAAATTACCCACAGAGTAGTATCTTTCTTTGAAACTGTGATTAAGTTTTTCCTTGTAAACAGAGGCAGAAAAAGCCAAGGCAGACAAGGACTCATAATTTTATCCTGCTTCCGTATAAAGACCCTTGTCTGACAGTTGGTGCGGCGCAGTCTTGTGTTACGTGAGTACATCATGTGCAGAGTTCAGGAATGAAAGCTGTTCACAAATGGTCAATATTTAGCTATGATTATTTAAGTTACACTGGTATTGCGTGGGCATCTTTAGCAGGAAATGGTGAACTTTGTTCCTTTCTAGTAAATATGTTATCTTTTAATAAAGATCCCTCAGAGCTGCAGTGCACCTGTCCTTTTACATGCAGCTGCATCTGACCTGTTAGAAATCCTTGTAGTATCAGCAAACAATTGATGTTGTCTGTGGGTTTTGGTGGTGTTTTGTTTTGTGGGTTTTTTTTTTAAAAGAATACCCTTTACCGCCTTTACTTCTTCCCCTCTATTCCAACTTGCAAACTGAAAATCACTTCCCAATGCCCCAGTTAGAGGAAATGTCTTCAAAGATATAGCGTGAGGTGATCTATGAATTTCTTTCTAGTACAATAAAGATAGGGGAACCTTTCAACATAATTGCTTAATTAGCCAAATATTTATTTTAGATATGATGTAGGTTGTATTGCTCTGTGGAACATTAGACAAAGTATATATTGTGAGACTGGGTGGAACCTGGCGGCTACTTTCATTCATCCTGACCCATCAGACTTTTATCAAAAAACACTCCAGGGAGGTGAGACTTATCACTCCCACGGGAAACTGCAGAAAACTTTTTATTGTTGCTCTGGCCAGGAGTCTAATGGAGGGTAGATTTTCTCTAGTACAGGTGTTGACAGTACCGCATCCTGCATCCTTTCTGGAGCAGCTGATTGCACTAGAGAGCACTTCTTACAGGATTAACTCCGTTACAGTGGGGGTGTGGGGGGTGGTTTGCCTCACTTTTGTATTGCAGCATTGCATTATTTAAAGGAAAGCAATGCTTAGTAAGCAGAGAGACTGCAGCCACATCCTCTTGGTGGAGAGTGAGCCCAAGGGCAGGAGCAGGTCTGAGGGCTGGGCAGAGCAGCCCGTAGAGGAAGGTTTCTGCAGCTTCCTCTGATGAGCCCTGACGTGCAGGGCTCCAGTGGGTGCCACCAAGTTGTAAAAAGACTCTTCCATGATGGAAACTTGAAAGCGATGTATGTTGTTCCCCCGTTCGGAGACTCTGTCCTTTAAATGGAAGGGCCAACACACTGCAAACTTTGGAGCACCATAGACACCTTCATCTATGCTGATAATGTATTTCAATTGATGCACCCTTCTGTTTCAGAGCACTTTGGAAAAAATATCACACAGTGTTTCCTGTCTCAGGTTGCAAGGCACGAGCAAGGGAAGAGACTTGCTGCGGAATTATAGGGCAAGTGGGAGAAACCGGGGTGAAACCTGAGTCTCCTGATCTTTGTGGTGCTTTCAGTAGCATCCCAGCCCAACAAAACGTATACAGCTGTTCACATTGGCTTTACTTGTTAAGTAAAGCAAGTACTTAAATACATTTTTGCATTTAGATGTTGTCACTACAGGCATGCCATTATAACCCAATTATTAATACTTCTAAAAAAGAAACGTGATATTATTTTACATATGCGCAAGAGAATTTTCCTCCTCTGGCTACATGTTGAGAGTGGGTGGGGGGCGGGAGGATTAACAGGGTGGGGGTGCAAAAATGTAGTTCAACAGAAGAGCATGCACAGTTATAGTCTCACAGCAAGAAATAAACATTGTAATCATAAACAAATGTAACCTTGAGTACAGAAGACAGTGATTTTATTGTATTGACATATGGCGCTTGGGCAACAATGGAGGATTTGTTCTCTTGCATTAGTCAGGACACATTGGCAGGCAGGCCCTTTCTGTGGCCACGGCTTCCAGATAGCTTGTGTCAGAGCTGGGATTATAAAATGTCTAGGAATGCACAGACAAAGGCAAGGAGAAGTCTTGCTTTGGGAGGACATGGGGTAACTCCTTCACCTGAAGGTCTGAGTGACTGTTCTCAAGAACAATGTGGGAAACCAAACCAGCATTGAGGCAAAAGTCCCTTCCATAATGTGCCTGCTCTGCCTTTCCTACTTATTTAAATGCTTACATTTACACTCTGCAAAGTGTTATCTGTGTGGTATCTTGAGCTATAATAATCCAAGGCCAGCTCCACAAATCTGTGCAAACTGTGACAAGACAGACTGACAATGCGGCTCCACACGAGACCATGCCCCGTCAGATTCCTTGTACGGATCCTGTGGGATTGTGTTTCTAAATCTGGATCTCAGTGAGAGGTGGGAATTGTTTCTTGTAAAAGAAGCTACCAGGGAGGAAGGAGACCTTTACCGTGTGCTCATGGACCCAATCTTGATGGCACAACTAACTGTCAGACAGTGCTGCATAAGGATGTTAGAAAAGCCTTGGCCATCCAAGAGTGCCAGCCTTTCAATTAAGTGAAATCAAGAATGTGTTTGAAAGAGAGTACTTGCTCTTTTTCTTTCTTTCTGTTTCTGTTCATTACGTTAGCTGTTCTTTCAGGTTTTTTATAACTTGACTGCTTTGTGGTTCATGCTGTAAAAGGACAGAACTCCTTTCCTGCGGGATTTTCAGGTCTGTGTATTTACAAAGGCAAAGACTGACAAAAAGGTGATATAATTTTTCTTTTTATGGGGGAGAAGTGAGGCAGAGAAAATCAAAATGTCTTGACCAAGGTCCTTTTGGGTATTTGGGCAAAATTGGGTATTAGAGCAAGATCTCCAAGTCCAGTGCAGTGCCTGTTTAATACACTGTTTGTATGTGCTTTAAGAGTATTTTCCAACTCTTCGCTTGTTTGTTTAGAATCTAAACTAATTCTAAACAAACCCCCTGTTTTGTCAAGATCAAATTGCAGATGCTGGATGCAAATGTAACATGAAGCTCAGATCTTGTTTGGGTTTTCTGTCTGTTTGCTTGGTTTTAGTTCTAACACTAGGAAGCTTTTAGGGATGTTAAAAACAAAAGCAAATGACAACAACAAAAACCCTAATTTGGGGTTATTCTATTCCAGTGTAAGCATAAAGAGGAGGGAGGTCTCTCTTGTATCAGTACAAGGACAAAAAAAAACCCCAAGACCTGCAAATTCCTTTTCCTGTAAAAGTGTTACCTCCTCTGAAGGAGCATCCCATGAAGGACCAACTCCCAGTTGAGACAGTAAAACTAAAGAATGTTTCTGTACACTGACAGCATACGCAACAAATTCTGGGGCAAATCTTCAATCCAATAATGCTTCTTAATCCTCCACTGGCATATGGAGCCCAGAGAGAAACATCTAAAAGGTGACCCTTTATTTGTTGGTGGTGGTGTTGAGATCAGACCCTGTTTCTTCTGAAACACTTTTCTCAGAGAGCAGCCTTGCAGCAGCGCTCTCTGAGTCAGGGAATAACATCCTGGAAGGGGCCTCAGGAGGCTGCCTTGTCCAACAGCTGTGCTTAGAGCAGGTCCAACTTTGAAGCTAGATCCAACTCCAGAGATAACTTGGGTTGCTCAGGACTGTGTCTAGTGAGATTTTTGAACTTTTCCAAGGATCCTTGAACTTCTTGCACCACCCTCCCACCCCCGGGTGCTTGTTCCAGTCTGTGACAGTTCTCATGGTGAAAATTTTTTTCCTAGCCTCTAATTGGAACTTCCCTGGCATAGCCCTGTGTCTATTGCCTCTTTCCTTTCACTGTGCACCTTCAGAAGTTTGGCTCAGTCTTCATTAAAAGCACCCGTTATATAGATGAAGAAAACCATAAGATCTCCTTCCACCTTGTCTTCTGGAGACTGAACAAACTCAGTTTTCTCAGGCTCTCCTCGTATGTTATGTGCTCCAAATCCCACCAAGTCAGCAGACTGGTCCCTTCATCCAAAGCAAAAACTCAAATTAATTTGCAACAGATATGTCTCGGCTTTCAAGACATCAGTGAAGGCCAGACACGAGGGGTAAGTTATTTCTGTGTTTGAAGGGAAATGTGTTGGCATAGACACAAGATACCTTGTTGCTAATGTAATTTTTGGCAGGTATATTCACTCAGACAAGTTTGTTAGATGCCGAAAGCAAAGCATAGTGTAACTTAACGTTTCTCACATATGGCCTCACAAGCAGCCTTGTGTTCAAAGCTCCAGTCAGCCTGCGTTGCCTTGGCTTTTCTCCTGCCACATGGCAATGCATATCCGAGAAGAAAATTCAGTAAATTATTTGGTAAATAGCAAAAGAAATAATTTTTGAGTACTCCTGTAACCCCTGGCTAGAATTTCAGTTTAGCTGAATGAATGCTCAATATTATTCCCTTTATTTCAAAATATTCAAAAATGTTTAAGAAAATATACATTTGGTTTGAATCATTTTGCAGAGTGATTCTTCACGATTTCCTCGATAATATTGATTCCAGCTTATAAATATCTTTTCTGGACCTTGTCCATCATCAGCATTTATCTCTCTTGTTCCACTGCAACTTGTCTTTGTTGTAAACAAGGTTTCAAAGACAGCATGAGGACAGATTGAATGTCCAAGCAGAGAAAACAAAGCCTAATTGTATAGAAAGTTTACTTTGTGGGGTTTTTAGGTGTCTTGCCCTCCCCCCCAACACACGGAGTCAAATGGGCCTTTACTTGAATGGATTTAATTGTTGTAGAGAAGGTCTATATGACCTGCTGGGTATCTTACTTATCTTTTGTTATTCTGTGCTTTCATGCCAGGTGGGCATGGGGAAGGGCTTTCTCAGGTAATATGCTGATATTATGCCTTATGGCTGTGGACGCATTTTGTGTTCTGTGTGTACAGCTCTGAATCTACAGGTGGCTGTCAATACTGTGTATATTATACATAAATATATATATAGCATATCCAAACTCACTTGCCCACATATTTGCAATTGCCATTAACACAGTTGCTTAAAATTGCCGTTAGGGAAAAGGATATTGCTGTGTTTCTCTTACCGGTTATCTTGCAGTTAAAAAGCTGCTTACTTACAGAGTCAATGATACCATGAGAACAATCTCCGAGGAGGAGAAATAAGGAAGGAAGCATGCGGCATTTACTGCTCTGCCAGGTCTCATAGTGGCTGCCCTCGTGGTGAAAACCAGTGGCGTGTAATTCTGATGGCTCAGCTTAGCAGGGATAGCAAGGGCTGTGCTTGGCACAGCACTCGGTCATTTTGTCATGACGTTACTATCCTAACTTGCATTCATTTAGAAACTTCGCTGAGCCCCAGATTCCTCCTTGCTAAAACTGCTAAGAGAGTTTCATGAGAAATTTCTACTGTCCGTGTTGTAGAAAGGCAGCTTATTGCAGCTTTATAAAACTCAGCTTGACTAATTATAAACCATGATGTGAGGCTGATCACGCAGTGATGCCATGAACAGTAATATTCAATGACTTTGCCAGAGGAGGCATTTTCTTTGTCATTAGCAGTGGCATTGAAGATGCCCATAGCTAAGATTTGGAGACCAGGAAAACCTCTGTTCAGGTGAGTTTTGGCACCAGAATTTAGTTTTAATCCATGCTTAACTGATGGAACTTCCTAAATCAATGATAAATATTTGGGCCTTTCTTTTCTCTCACTAGGGTACCTTGTAAGTGACCAGAGTGGCCATTGCTGATACTCTAAGCACCTAGAGCCAAGCAAGGCTGGTATCTTGCTAGCTCCCAAGCAAATGCAAGTGAACAAGTTACTCTAAAGGGAATATACGTCAAGTAATTTGAGGTGCCTTTGATGATATGATACACAAGTTGAGGTCTCACCTGCAATGGCTGTGTCCTACAGCACACCTCTCAAGACCCAAACAAGATGTTTTGTTTGGTTTTTAAACTGTCACAGTGTATGTTCCCATTTAGTCTGATCTTTTCTACTGTATTACAGCCTCACTAGCTGTTCTTCTGTGGGCACCTGTGATTTGTTTTGTCCTTCCTAAGTCTAATACTTCAAAGTAATTTTCACCAAAGTTCATCTTCTGATTTTGGACATATTGATTGTCCTAGAGTGTTTTATCACCTTATTATATTCAGCTATTTCCATACTAGTCACGAGCCAGGTAGGACAGGATTAGAACCTAAATACATGCTTGCAGAATCTCCTCACTTCATTGCTGTCTGCTCACTTTTTGCCTGTTGTACTCCATTGATGAAATAATTCATTAAATAACAATTATTTCCAGAATGAATACTTCAAGGATACTTCAGATACCCATTTCTCTGTAGGAGCTGTTTTGGCAGGAAATCACCAATAGATGTTCTTTAGTCAGTTGTGAGCATACTCTGTTGTTTATGTTTAAACAATTTCTTTCGTTAATTTTGATAAAGCTGTGTACAACATGCCAAGTTTTAGTCAAGCTGAAATGTATCTACTACTCTCCTTAGTTATCTACTAAAGCTATTCGTCCATCAAAGAAGGAAATTGGACTGTTTTGCCATGTTTTTTTCTAGCTCTTTTTATCACTGTTATATTCCAGTAGTTGAAAATTGTTTGCTTAATCATTTGCTCCAGAATCTTTCCAGGACTTGAATGGTTTTCAATTTCATCAATCATTATGTGATTCTTTCCTCTTCCCTTCTTTTTATCCTTGTCCTCTGTATACTCTGAAAGGTGATTTCCTATGGTTCAAAGACCATTTTGACCAGTTCCTGAGGTAGTCAAGACCGGATTTCATGAAGCCTTGCTTATTTAGTGGTATCTGTCTTGTCTAAATAATCTGTCTTCTGTCCTCTGGTCAGCATTTATTTTCTCTGGCATCCACAGAGAAAGAAAAGTCTTTCTTTTACTAAGAATTGATTTCTCCAGCCACTTCACAGATCTAAAATGCAGAGTATCAAACAAGTAGTTGGCATTACTCTGAAAGCGGTGGTATTTACCCTACTTTTAGAAGAACTACTGAACTGACTTGCTTATCTTTCACAGACAGTCAATGGTAAAGGAATAGCACCCAGAAGTTTTTGACTCTTTCTTATGATATTCAGCACTCAGATCCTTCATCATGGGTCAGGATTGCATTCTGCTAAGTTCTGTGCAAGCAAGATGATCCTTTCCCAGAGCATGTCAGGATGGAAACTTATGACAGGAGGCAGACAATATGGACAGACAGACAGGACCACTACAGGAAAACCCAGAAGTCAATAGTAGTCTGTAAGATAAGCAGGAAATCGGAACTTGGCCCTAAATTTTCCTTTCAACGCTTACTAGAACAACATTCTGGGTGTATGCAAGATCAAAGTTTCTTTGGTGATGCTTGAGATGAAGAATCCTGAGCAAATTCATGCCATGGAAACTACAGTTACTGAATTTGACCAATTGCAATTTTTCTTCAAACACCCCTACAGACAAAATTACCATCTTCGGCCACCCTTGGCCTCATGGCATGCAACTTACAAGCTTGGTAGCCCACCAGCCTTTTAAGGACAACTAGAAATATGGTATTCCTTCTCATATATTGTGAAAGGATTCACATGGAAATGTAATATTAGTAAAATGTCTTTAGCCTTTGTATATAATTTGGCATGCAAAGCCACAACCAGACCTGGAAGCAAGATCAGATGGCTTTCTAACACCAACTGAGCATTTCTGCGGGCTATTCTGTTAGCTTTGTGCATTCTTGTATTTTCATTGTGCATATTTTTATTCTCATTCAGGATTCACCCATCTGAGGAATGTATTGAGCTTCTACATGCACAGTGAATGCACACTCAATCTTACTGTTCAGCCTGTATTTTGTCATATGTATTTAAAACACTCTGACTTGCTTTGAGGATGTGCAGCATAATCTGCAACGTAGATGAATCTGGGGTAAATAAGAACCCAAATATTTTATTGTTATCTGGATGGGGTAGCTACAAAATTTATCTTCCTTGTATTGTTACTTTAAACTGGCAATTAAAAAAAGCTTTACAAGATTTTTTTTTTATTTTTTTTTCCTCTGTTCATGGCATATAGAAGTAAATCTAGAGATGCATGAGCTGGACTTAGAGCTATCCTGCCTTTCATTATTTTATAGTCTTTGTGAGGACAGGGGATATAGCTGTATCTGTTCAAATTGAGGATAAAGAACTGAGCAGGTGAAGAGTGCTAATGAAAAGTCTGGCTCAATTATTCCTAGGAAGGCAGATTAAGATATCTTAATACACTGTTACTCATTGTTTTCGGGGTGTGTATATATAGGTTAGTGATGTCACAGATAGCATAGATGTAGCAGAGTTTGAAACTACGTAGTGCACTACATTGTGCTATGATCTTTCTGATATCTGAAAATCTGGAAGGGAGCTTGCAGAAGTTAACGATGTAGCTGGCTACATGCTTATGGATTTCCAAAGTAAAATCTTAGATTATGTAATTCAAACTAATGTTTGTATTTTAAAGAAAGTGTCCATGACCTGAATATATGGAAAATGGACAGTTACTAGACCAGAAAGTAGACATGTTGTGCATGCATTTTAGTGGATGTTTCGATACTGTGGGTGCTACATGCATGGTTTATGTGGTATACTTTTCCTCATAGTTCTCTGCAACTTTTACACTATCTGTAGATCAGCTGAATCTTTAAACTAGCTATAACTTTTTCACTCCATGAAAGCAGGTAAAAGATTTTACATAAAGGCTTCTGTAGCTTGTGCACCTCCTTTTAGATAGTGACTATACTGATTTACTGACATCAGAGTGGTACCCCAGCCTGCAAATAAAACGTGTAACGTATCTATCATGCGTGTTAGAGGCACAGTTTTGCCGATGTGTATAACCCAGCATTTGACAACACCGTCTCAGTGCTTGGTTGCCAGATTATTTGATTTGTAACAATTCCCAACCTGGGATTCCCTCTCTTAAGCCAAACATGCAGATTTATGCTTTCAGTTCTAAAGTTTCCTGCTGTGTTTGTGAAGGCCGTGGCCACCACACATGCACATGACTAAGCTTAGTCATGTGAGCTGTCCTATTTGGATATGTGCATACGAGGCTGCGATGCCATACTCTAAATGATCAAAGTAGTAATCCAAATCCTGAATTCTTACTTTCATTCAAGCACACACATAATCCTTAACATCCCAAGTATTGTTCTAATTAGCCATTGAAGGCAATAAGTGTTAGGCTCTGAAACTGATTATACATCTAAAAATCACTTGGGCTAATTAAATAATTCAGTTTCCATTTATGTTCCATTGGCTCTTTCTCTCATTAATTTTAACCCACAAAAAACCTCACTAAAATCACCCTCAATGTAAGTGCGTACTCACAGACTTTGCTCGAAGCCGCACAGGGTGTTGGATATAACTTTTAACTCAGACCTAATTAACAGTGTATGTTCTCTATTTAAATTGGAGCATTTCTGTATATTACATATCAAAATAGATACTTGTTGCGTGCTGTCATTTTCAGAATACTGTTCTTGTCCATGTCTGGTATGATCCTTATTTTAGGAGGCACCACATGACACTAGAGGTTCCTTGAACAGAAAGCAAATCTTATTTTTCTTTCTTTTTTCTTCCTAGTGTATTTGTACTGGTTTTAAAACAACTGTGTGTGATTAGGAAACTGGAGCACAGTTTTCAAGAGAAGTGTCCTTTTCAAAACTACTAGTGATGCCTTTAGTAGAGGACACAGGAGTTGACTGGGTATTGAGATTAAAGCTTCTGTCTGTCACTAGCACGAGGTTTTCAGGTCAGTGCAAGGCATAAGCACATGTTCAAATCCTCTTTGCATTTAAGGTGGAAAAAGACTGTGCTTTGCAGAAGCCCTACTTTGTCGAAGATGGCTTGGTTACTTACACAGTGAAAATTAAACGTTTGCTGAAGTGTTTTACTGAAGCAATGCCCAAAACTACAAGGGGGAAAATAGTCAAACAAAAACATCTATGCAGAATTAGGTGAGTATATAAGCCTAAAATATATCTAGAATAGCTGTGATGCAGCATTGTGTTTGTAGTCAGGATGCTGCTTGGATGTTCTAGGCCTGCCAGTCACAGGAATTAATGCCTCACTCAGAGAGAAGGGTTACCTGCTTCACCGGGGCTCAGAGGAGCGAGCCTAACATTAGCATTTTCATACCTGGGTTGCTGAATGCACAGGCGTGTCAAGATTTTGGTGTGGCTAGAATGAAGTATTTGTCACTAGATTTAACACTCAAGTACCTAGTAGTCTCAACTCTCTTCAGTGGCTGCCTCCTACCATTTTAAGGTTCTTCAAATCTGCATTGTTGAAGTGGAGATGTGAGAAGGACCACTTGTGATGGTGAGGGAGGCTGTTGGATAATTTAATTTTAAATGCAGTTGCTTGGTAAGAGCTAGCTGCTTTTTTTTTTTTTTCCTTTCTGACACCTTAGAGACATTATTGGAATTCAGTACTTTTAACACCTGATTTATTTAGTTATTGGGATAGAATTGCAGTTGGATGTTTTATTTCAAATGAATCATTCTTTATTGCTAACGTTTTGCAGAGGGAACACTGTTTTGTGGTTTTTGTCCTTGGTCATTGATACTGAATGGATTTGTCTGGAATAATAGAACAGGTTCTCATAAAACGAGCATGGATCCTCAGGGAAATTTGATTTTTGGTGTGAGAATCTTTCAGACAGGTTGATTTTTAGAAACTGCTTGTGGATAGGCATTGATTATGGAACAGAGTTATTTAGGGTAGCTGAACGTAACAGTGAAAGCTACATTATCTCCTAGAATGTATTTAAAGGTAAGCAAATCATATGTCGAGGTTCTGAATGCATAGAGGTTACATGATTTTTAAGTGAGATCAAATGGTACTCCTTCTGGACAACTGTAGTAAACCCAGCCCAGAATTCAGCAAGAGTTTCTGCCTTCAAAATGCATGAGAACTGCTGTGGCTGGAGATGATTCTGCAACACCCTTTAACTCAGATACAGAAAACTTAACTGAATTTTCAAAAGTAACTAACGTGTGTGGTAATGTCTCAATATTTGGATGTTCACTTGAACACACCTTTAAAAATCTGACGATGTGCCATTTTCTGCAAAAACAGGTTCTTTTCTGTTGGTTCATGTCTGTCAGGTAAAAATAAAAGTAGCTTAAACCACTATTCCAAGTGAGTGTCAAGTCTGTAGCAGAAAAAAGAGGATAGCAAAGTAGAAATTACCTAATTCTATTTGAGATGTGCCTGAAGCAGCATGGGCAACTGCTTGAGCTGCTTGAGGGGCACCTGGGCTTGCCATTGATCTATTGACCTCCAGCAAGGTGCATCCCCTCTCTGTTCTTCAATTCATAAACCGGAGATAATGCTCAAGGCCTTCTTTGTTACATGCTTTCAGATCTTTTGATGAAAGGAGCTTCACGGAAACAAATAATAACCCTATTCACTGCGAATTTCATATCATGGAAAACATTTTCCAGGTTAGTGCAAATGGATTCAGGAGTTCTGGAACTAGCAAGCCCACTACGTGCTCTAGCCTAGTCCAGCTCTGCAAGTGAAACTTGTCCTGCAAAACAGACACTCTGTAAGTCTCTCTCCTCAAAGGATTCTGAATGTCTGATATGTTATCTGATTATTGTGATTCAGAAAGCCCCTGTTCCTTGGTACCTTTTCCTTCTAAACCTCACCCCAACCCCCATCTTCCAGAAACTCAGTCTTTGAACTCATTCCTGTCAAATCAGGTTGACATTGTCCTCCGGGATCAGAAGTTGCTATGGGGGTGAAGTGGGTAGACAGAAAGTCTTGTGTAGCATGACTGTGTAAGTCTCATATCTTAAGGAAACCAGGGTAAAAGTCACACCTGCCTTCATTCCATTTGCTTTGAAAACTAGAGAATAGACTTGCTAAAACAGTATCTGTAAACTCAAAGTTATCTTTGCCCTTAACAAATGAGATGGGATGCTAGCCAAAAAATGAAAAAATAAACTTATGACACAAATGAGACTGCTTTGTGCATGACTATAGTAGGTGAAATACCAGTTAAAGTCTTCATCGCTGCATAATTTGATTCAGTTCAACTGTTTGCTACAGAGGAAATGGGTGGAAGTTATATGTAGGACTCCTGGTTTCATGCAGTGTTGAGTTTTCCAGAGAAAACAAAATGATATAGGATTAGCCTGATGAGGGGCCACAGAAAAGGAAGGAATAGGCTGTTTTCCATGTTTTCATGGTGACGAAGTCAAGTCTTTGCACCACGAAGAGTAGGTAGATATTTTATGGGGGAGAGGGAGCCTTTCTAATGTAAAAATTGAATGGATTGTGTGAGGAATAGGTGAGGCCTCTATCATTGCATGGGTTTTAAAACAGGCTTATGCGAATACTTGTCAGGAGTGGCATAAGAATACCTGATGACTACAAGGCCTCCTGAGCTCCATCTGAATCACCTTTTCTACGATTCTTCTATAAAGTGCAGGTTGCCTTGTGAAATACAGATATATAATCATGTAAATAAGACCTTTGTGCAATAAGCCGTTAAAGTTAAGGTTTGTCTAACTAGAGACTGTCAGAGCTGAAAGTTTAGCTTGTGTAAAACAAACTCGCTCATAGAAATAAACTGTCCCAAACAAGTCATTCAGCCCTCGGAGGAAGGAGAAATGTGAAGCCTTTGAAAATAGCCCCAGCTTGCCAACAGCAGCAGGACTCAGAAGCACTTTCAGCAACAATATGAGCACAACTCATAAAATGTTAGCGTAGTCAATGCCACGTAACACTTGCTAAAGGCTACAGAGACTTTTACCTCACCCGGGCAGTTCCCAAGCAGAAAGAAGTTTCCTGTCCCTGGCTTCGGTCGTGGATCTGGGAAGCTGATGCCATGTGAGATGATGAAGTGTCATCCACATCCTGTCCACGGTTAGAGAGAGATAAGGTATTATTCAGCAGGGAAATGAGCTGCTGTTTGTTACGAACTTGGATGACAGAACATGACAAGTGCTGTTGCATCTGAAGTCCAGATCTCAGAGCCTCACTCATACCTCCAGTCCTTATTTAATCTGTCCTGGAATCAGGTGCTTGTTCAGCCATATAATAATTTCCTGAGATACTGACAGAAAATTCTACCCGCTCAGAAGTTTGTAGTAATATCTTTGAGCCCTGCTCTGTGGCACTGGCTCTAGCAGCAGAATTTTTGCAGAGTGCTGAACTTAGGCTATACAGCACTTCACCACTGCTGTTTCTTTGTCTCCCCCTTGATGTTACTGTATACTTTTCCACTTATTTTATTGGACAGTTATGGATAAATACCTAAACAGAAAGTTTTACACAAAAATTTTGCTTGAAAAGAAAGCCTTTAACTGAGCAATATTACATTTTCTAAAAAAAAAATAAATATAAAAAAATCCATCAAAAGGTTTTTACCAGAAAACTGAAAAATAACAGAAAATGGTTAATGATGTTTTATTACATTTTCTGTTTTGCTTTCCAGTTAAACTAAATTTATTGAGAAAAATCTCTGGTTTTCCAGTCAGCACAACTACCAGGCTTACAAAAGCATTTTTAATTACAGAAAAAGAGCATAAAGAGTTGCTTATGGGGAAATACTAACTTGTCACATTAAGCTTGCTGAACCAGGAGGGGAAAGAAACTGGACAAATCCACAAATGGTGATACTTGCAGTCTGTCTGGAACTGAAGTATGACGAACAGTGACACTGCTGTCTTAATGTATTGCTGACAGAGCTGCTGTACTCATTAACCTTTGATGAAACAAGATGTCACTTTGTTCACATCAAATGCTCCTTGATGCCAGTGCTCAGAGACTGTTTTTGTTGCTGATGCAGACATCAGCTATTGTTGAAAACATTCTCTCTCCCTTCCAGCATTTTACTGCCCATGAGGATTTATAAATGCTGATCATTATCAATCTGCAAATGGAGTCCAAATCCAAGAGTGTGTATTTAATTTCTGCAGCTTTTAATTATGTATTTTTTATTAAAATTGTTTATTTGTGTAATTTAGGTATATTTAAGCACATGAAAATGTTAAGCTCTTGATGTGCTATGGGATGCTGCTTTGAACTCAAGGGTACATTTGAGTGATCCCATCATCTTTTTTGAGACTACTAGAGCTATTGAAGAAATATTTACAGTATTTAAAACACTGCACAGTAGAAGCATGTTGCAGTGGGAAGAGAAGCACTGAGTTGTGAAGTATTCTGGTCAATATCACCTGTGGTGTAGCCTGGGTTAGAACTGAGGGCTCCTAATTCTGATCTATTCTCTAACCGTTTATCAACATTGCCTTCATTTATCAGTGTTAAGAGCTGATCTTGTTGTTCTATGTACAGCAAATGTCGCCTAGCAAGGAAATATTGACTGACCATCTCTAATCTCAGAATAATTTCTGCCAAGAAGTATTATTGTTGTTGATTTTTCCTTGCATGATAAGTACGTTCATTTTGCTATGAGAATAAATGAAGGGGGAGCAAGAAGGAAAAGGAAGAATTTTTGTTTCCTAACTTGAATATATATATATGTGTGTGTTTTCAGTACTGCAACACTCTGAGATCAGAGGTGCATGTTCCCACAGTTGCTTTTGTGTTTGTTATTTTAGTGAATAGGACAATATTTACAGATGACCTCTAATGACATTCTTTCCACTTTATACTCCTCAGTATTTTTTTCTTCACATTAGGGGACTTGACAGTTTTTGCGTTTGATTTTACACACACAACTAGGTTTGCAATCATTACAGCTGTCATGCAATTGTGACATCTTGGGAAGCAATTGAAAATAAGTGGGGATGCTTCTAATTTGCTGTTGTGCAGAGGAGGAGTGTATGAGAGGCTGGTGCTGGAATTCTAGCTAAAGGCCATGTCATGCCGCAGGGGATGCTGAGCTTTCAAAGCTTTGTGGAATAAAACGGCTCTAGCAGAAGTGGCCTTTAAGAAAAAGATTTGAAGGAAGGTAAAATTGCCTTGAAAACACCAGGTTGTTTAAGGCAAAGGAGACATTTCAGACTCTTGCAGTTCGAGGAAGAGGCAGAAGTGAGTATTAAAGAAAGAAAGTGTAAGTAGATGAGCTGCAGGCAGAGGTATTTTCATGGGAAATGTAGGAAATACTCTTAGTTTGCTTAACACTGAAGTGCATCTGTCCCTTATTGAGTGATGAAAGCCCAGGAGATTGACCATCCACACTAGGCCAGCTTTACAAGATGAGCACGTGAAATTCACGGAGTAGCTAACTTACATGAAATATGACCTTGCCACTGAACAGCAACACAATGGAAAGTGCATCTGAGAACACTCATGGAATATGATCAAGCATAGCTGATACAGAGTCCTTGAAAGGTGGTAGTAAATACACTTATTTAAAGACTTTCACCTGTTGCTTTAAATCATTCGTACCCCATGGCGTGTCTGCCAGCGCTCTGACCCCTGGCACAGAGTGAGGAACATCAAAGAAAGAAGGGAGCAGATCAAGTCTCAGGTAGGCGTTGCACCCTTCTTATTGATAAAAGAAGTGTCTGTAAGTTATAAAACAGGTGGGATTGGGATAGTGACAGCCTGACACGAGTGCCCCAACAAATATTAGTAGGGTGGTACTATCTATTTGTGCAGAATCCTATGCAAGACTTTTACAAAGATGACTTAGTATGATTTTGTTATGCTATCTCAAAGTCACGAAAATTTGTGGGCTACCTGTTGCTAGCTTAGTAAAACCTCCTCTTGACTTCATTTTACTTTTTAGATTTTTTTTTTCCAAGCCAGGAAGGATATACAGTCTTCGACACTACCTATAATCACAATTTAAAAGAAGATCCTTAGTTTAGTTTTTGTCAGTCAGGTTAATTTTTTTCAAGATGCGCCAGCACGCCACATAACATCTCAGCTCTGCTGGCAGGCTGCTTATGGTTAAGTATTTACTGTCAGGCAGTGTTTTCTGCTGAAATGGCTGTTTTCTCTGGAAATATACACATGCTACTTCCCTTCTCTAAATGTTCTTCTCTTGCTTTTAGGTACAACATGTACAGACTGGTTTTAAAACAGTAAAAATTGCTCCCTGGAAATGAACGCTAGTCAAAAAGGAAGACAAGCCTATTTACAATCAGAGCCAACAAGTCTGCAAACATACGCTCTGGGTATCTAATATCAGGGCAATTTCAGTAATGTTCGTTTTACTATGTACTGTATAATCTGTTGTTATTGAACCAGAAGAAGGTTGTTATGAAAGTTTATCACTTCTAATCGCTGAATCCTAGCATCAAAATACTTTTTGAACAAGAATAAAAGCACTTTCACAAATCCTCTTCAGGGAAAACAGTTTCGGGATATTTTTCTGAACTAAGGGAATTATTAAGAGTTGAACAGATTCATGATAATGCTGATGACACGGGTCTGATGCTGACCTTGGATCTTTCCATATGGTCTTACACATTACTGACTTTGGAGAGCATTCTGTGTCATCCTTATACCAGACCCGAAGAAATCTGTAGTTTCACAACAGTAACTGACATTGCAAAACAAGAACCATACCCAAGCCCCCACTGGAACAGCTATCTGCCCTCTATGCTTATAGATATTTGCATCCTGTCTGCTTTACTAATACTGACAAACTCCCTTCTGCAGTCCTTTGAGCTTTTCATACATGAGTGTCCTTAGGGTTAGAATTCCATTAAGCAGAGAGTTGTTGGTGTTTAAGGTGGATTTTTAGTATTTCAGTCATGATTTTCTTTTAAAGCTGGTAATTTTATTTTATTGTTGTAAAGTTGACTTTGGTTGGTGTTTACATTTCTGGTGGTAAAGTGTTTAAGGGGGGGTGGTGAGGAAGCAGCGCCTTTTGTAGTCTCCTCTGAACTTTTTTGAAAAGTGATTTCAATGAATCAGAAATGCTTTCTCTAGTGTTTCTATGTACTTTCTCCCGAGTTTTGTGATCCAGTGTGTATCACAGCAGTTCAAATTTCATACTGCTCTTGAGCGAAGGGTGTTTCTAAGGCAAACAGCAGCCTAGTGGTTGCACTGAAATGCAGCACTGCATGGTTGCACAGACATGAGGAAGCTGGATGAATGCCAGTGGCACGCGGGCCTAGTTGGAGATGTGATTGTCTCCAATGAGGAGGGAGCAAGGGCATTTTCTGGCAGCTGGAAATGCATGATGTTCAGCTCCAGAGCCAGTCAATTACAGTAATAAACACTTATTTGGGTCACCATGGCCAGATGCTCATCTGACAGGAAGTGACAATGTTCTCTGTAAAGTTAGTAGTAAAAAAAACCCCCATCTTTCTGAAATGCCACTGCTACCCAGCCATCCAAATAAAGGCTTCATACCACTTCTTTGGAAGATGTCATTCAGTGGCAGAGGAGACAACATCTTGTTTCGTGCTTGAGAACACTCACCATTTTCAGTCAGCATAATTTTGTTCTTACCCAGGCTAATGTGAGTCAAAAGCTCTTCTCCCAGAATGAATTTCCTCACCCATCTTAGTTATTCTAGCCTGGCTTGGTATAAGAAAGTTTTCACAGTGAGTAATGGTGTACAGGAGCATTCAGTGATATCTGTCAGTGGGTGCTGTTCCAGTAGATTTCTGCTTTACGCGCGTGAAGGTTGAAAGGTTTCTGTGCTGTCCTAACAAAGAGAAACGTGATCTTGAAATAAACACGATGTTCAATATGGTAAGTTAGCTTTTACTGTGTTTTCCACCAGCTACGGATAAGGTGTAATTTGTCATTGCTCCTTTCTCCTACTGTTACCAAAAAGCAGCAAAATAATTCACTCTCTAAGACTTAATTTTGAAATTTTAGGAAGTGGACATTCTTTATTGCAGCACTGGGTGCGTGGGGGATAGCTTCATCTAATGTGTGCATCCGAAGACCAGAACTCTACTTGTATTTGTACTACATTAATGTGCATATTCATTGTATTTCTGGGTAGTGCTTATCATATTCATTTATATTCTGGGAACTCATTAGCATACGTTAATGTCCTTCGTACATGCTTGTTGATGTCTCCAGGTGGTTGTCAGGGATGAAGGTTCATACTCTTCTTCACTGTGTTCGCTCACTGCCCTTTACTTCTGTGGAAACTCAGTCATGGAGTCATGTATACCATGTCCTTCAAGGCTGGTTTCGTGCTCATCTTGTAACTTTCTTATTTTTATGGTTCTGCCCACCTGCTCTTGCAAGGCCGAGCTGTCTACAATGAAATTATTCCCAAGCTTCTTATCTTACAACTATTCTGACTATTTTCTAAGTTATAATAGTTTTCTGTTAGTTTGGTTACATGTATTGAGCAGCGGCTCTAACTGCTTGAATTGATCTGAGCATTTTGATATTCACCGGTATCACTACTTTGCCACCACTGCCATAGCTGTCAAAGAGGATGGGAGGAGTGGAGTTACGCAAGCACATAGATGTAAGGGGAGAAACTGGGTGCCTAAGATACGAGCAGCTCTAAACTAAAGGTTTCCCTGAAGTGATCCCAATTTAAACTCTACCTAAAACTTAGTGTGTCTGGGTATAGACAGTAGACATTTAAAATGACTTGGTTGTGACACAAGTTTCAAGCTCAGGCTCAGATCCAAGGGTGTTGAGTTGGGCTGCTTTCTGTACTGCAGTCAGAGCTGTTGGAAGCTGCCTGGAAGCAGAGAATTTTGCCTACTGCCAAAACTATGTTTGAAATGCCATCTTATAATTTTTCATCATCTCTTCTCACATCACTGCTGATTATCATAGATCCTGGCTTGGAAAAGGAGACGCTCTCCTATATAATCATGCAAACACCACAGTGTCCAAACATCACCAGGGAAACCTTTCTTTCTGCTGCGCTCTGCATATTTTTACGGCCGCTCTTGTAGCGTAGGCTGGTTTCATGGCTTAATGGGTTGGTGTCCACAGACCCAAACTCTTGGCAGGAATAGTGAGGTTAATTACTTTCTATTAAGGTGAAGTCCTGGCTCTCGAAGACTTTTCCTGGTGGCTTCAACACAGCTTGGATTTCACCCTTCAAAAAGCAGTGACTGTGCAACCTGAGCATGTGTCCTGCCAATTTGTGATCCTTTGATTTCGGTATCTGCTGTCCTGCTTAGCACTGCATGCTGACTTAACGGTGTCTGGCAGCAGTGCATTGATCCTACCCACCTCCTGGGCTTGGCTTCCCCCATCCTGTAACCAATAAGCAATGTATTATTTTATTTACTGACTAGTTCAATCTCTAATTATACCACACTATGTTACTGGACACTTTTGTCTGCTGTAGGAACTTCATATTTTATTTTGGAAACTTGGCTAGTGGCAATCTAACCACAAAAGCTAGGAACAGGAATAGCAGCATACGTGTACTTTAGAGGACGGTTTGACAAAATTGCAACAAATCACAGAAATTCTGCATATCTCATGCATGTAATGAGGGTTTGTTTTTAAAGCCATCATTGGTCCTGTGTATCTCAAGGGTACCACAATACCTATTTTAAGTAGCCATTTCATGCCAGTTACATTTCCTTTATTTGTTTGGGGGGTGAAGGAAGAAAAAAATGTATATTTTTTAAGATTTTTAATTGTCTTTGAAGTTTTCTGAATAATATCTTCCCCTCTTTGATGAATTATCAAAGGCTCTTGACTTTCTGGTTAATAACTTTGTTCAAGATTGTAAAGAAAAGTTAAGAAAACTCAAGTAAATAGTCTCATTGACTTTAAGGAGGTTGATTACTAACAGTAAGCATGTGCAGAAGAGTCTTCAGCACTGGCTCTCAGTTAAACTTAAAATTGAGCAAAAGTATCCACTGAAGTCAACTGGAAAGTTTTCCAGAGTAGGAAGTGAATATAAAACTGAGAACAGTCTCGAGGACCAGGCCCATGTTAAATAGCTCTACTCCCTGAATACAAACAGCTGAAGGTTTCTGTATAAGCCAAGACAAATATCTTCTTTCTGATATTTTTTTTTTCATTGGTGGCAAAATCTAATTTTTAGCAATTAATATGATAAATGCCACTAAGATAGCATGGAAATGGAATATATCTGAAAATGATATGTCGCTTCAGACTGTAGTTGCTTCTCAGACTATAGTCTATTTCTCTTTGTAACACGTATTTAGTTCATATCTAGTCCCAGATGCTGCTCAATTTCTTCCAGCGTTTGGGGTTTTTTTCTTTTATTTGTAGTATATAGGGACAATCAAGGCACTATGTTCTTTCCATAAAGTTTTTTCTCTCATAGCACAAGGCTGGAATGGAAATAATATGAGAGGGAAAGTGTGTTTCACCAATGCCAGAGAAAGAAAAGCATACAAAGTTAAAACTTTTAAGTTAAAGAACACAAAGTTTGAAGTTCGAAAATCAAATAACTTTCTCTGATTTTTAGATACCTGGGACCAATTTTAAAAATCAGATTTTTTCCTTGTTAAGAAAAAAAAAAAAGTAGAGAAAGCATTGTTGCCACAGATGTCCTTTCCATGCCCTCTTTTTTTATTACCTTACTGTGATGGACCTCTTCTTCCCCGGTCTTTTTACTCCTACTGAGAAGTAATCCTAGCCTGCTAATCCTCGCCCTTAAACTCTGCTACATTATAATTAACTTTCAGTGTCTCATGACTCTGATTTTTATGTATTAAATGCATGCCTTGTTATCCACTCAGTACAGCATAAGACGCAAGTTTGACAAAGAATGAAATCCAGTGCTTGGGAGAAAGTGTTATTCATCCATAAAACAAATAAACCGTATTTCCAGAACTTAAGTGACATTAAAGGTTTGTTGATATTGAGAAACTTAATCCTTTCAAATGCTTTAACAAAAAAACTTTCCAGCTAAATTCACAGACTTGCACTAAATCTCCACTGATTTAGATAGTAAGGATTTTCCTCTGTTTCAACGTAATGATTTAGGTGATTTTTTTTTTTTTTATTTTTAAATCCATTGTAATTTTTATCTTGGGATATGAGTCAGCTGGCAGGTGGTCCCTGCACGATCTGTTTGTAAAGTCATGATTTTCAACAGAAAAATGATAAGCCTGTTTACGAAACAGAAAAATTTGAAATCAGTAAAGCTCCGTTCAAAAGCGAAGCTGAATGACTCACAGGATAAAGGAACTTTCTTACACTTGGAATCAAATTTTATTGTGTTTAACACTGGAATTACTTAAACATTCAAAATCAAAATTTTTCTGACAAGTGGACCAGGGAGGGTAGGATCTTACATTTCTTAAAGCATGAGTTTCAAAAACAAAATCTTTTTTCCAAGTAAGTCAGCTTATTGCTATTTTCCCAGGTTTTAATGACAACAAACAAGATTCAGATATTAAATATCTTGTTTCTGTGAGGAATAACTTGTTATCTTTAGAACAGCAGATATCATTTCTTCAGATGAGAGAGATGCACTTCAATTCACTTTTGCTAACAGACTTTTGGCTTTATTGGCACGTTGTCAGGAAAACTAAGTGAAAACGACAATGCGTTGCCAAAGTGCAAAAGACTTGGATTTTAAAACATCTCCACCAGAAATCTGTATTTCAAGCCATCAGTCTGGAAGTTTTTTCCATGGCTTTGGTTAAAGTGAACGGTAGACAACAGGGCCTAAAATTCAGAAGAGCTCCAGCTTGTTTGCTGATCAGTCGTAGAAAAACATGACCTTGTCCTTTTATTGCAAAATATTGATGTATCTCATCAAATGTACCGCTTCTGAAAGGCTTGAAAAGAAAAAGGGGCCTCTTGAAAAACCTTGATCCAGCTGTGGATGCTGAAAATTGAGGCTTTTGCTGGCAGAGTCAGTGAGGAGCCTGAGGGTTGGCTGAGGAGAAGGGCAATTAAGTTTATGATTTAATTTCAAGAAGGTCCAAAGGCAGCTGGGAATGGAAGTGGGAAGCGAGGGGATGCTGCTGTGTGCCTGAGGAGCGGCTAGCAGCCATCAAAGGACAGCAGAGCCTGTGGGTACTCATGTGCCCTAAGCCTACATCTCTTCGAAAACAGAGTTGTTTTTTTCTGGGAAAACAGAAAGCCTAGGCATCAAACAGAGTAAAGAAATAATGTGAGCGCTGGGCCAGTGGGAGATAACGACAGGATGCAGCTAGGACCTAGAGGCAGCCACTTGGGCAAGGAAGGAGATGCCTGGGCTGTCTGTCAGGTGGGTAATGAATTCATGGATTCACCCTCTGCTTGGGCAAATCCAGGGCTTGAGTTGAAGGGAAATTGCATCATTAGAAATCTCAAAATAAAGAAGTGGACTGTAAGACAAAAGAGAGAGGAAATTCTTCTTTTTGCTGTCCTCCAGTGGCCAGATCTCCCTGCCCTGTGTCGTACTTCTCCTTCAGGGTTCTCGCTGAAAAAGGCCCAGCAGAAAGTAGAGAGTTGCCCAGAGCCCAAAAATTTTCGATATTTGAGGAGATCTCTCTGTCTCAAGCCAGTAAATTCTCCTGAGAAAGGAAAATTTAGGTGATTTTTTTTTTTTTTTCTCTGTGGCTGAGATCTCTTACGATAAATGCTTCGGACAGTTGTTTCCCTTCAAAAGGAAGGTGAATGCCCGTGAGCTAGCTTCTTCCATTTGACTTGAGTTCAGTCTAAAAGAACTGTGGCACTTGTAAGCATGATTATTACTTAAAGCAGCTGTCATTTAGCCAGCAAACAATGCACATAACCACTTAATGCTTGGCAAAAACAAAGTTCTGTATTGTTGGTTTGTTTGGGTTTTCTTTTAACGGTAACCTTGTTGTAAATAAGAGTAGCACATATGGTAGTGATGCACAGGAATTCTCTTGGAAATTTTGAAAATAAATACCAGCTCTGCCAAACTCTATTTTAGGAGTGACACAAGCAAAGGAGGATCTAGAAGAAAACTTTCATGTGGTGACACAAAGCCTGTATCTCTCAGTCTGGAAAAGAATGGGAGCCACGAAACAGTGAATGTGCTATAATGATAGCAATTTCTTTTCCTGTTTGTATGAAATCACAAGACGACTGGTGTTACTTTTTATCTTTTGCCATTGCAAGCTTGTGCCAAAATGCTGGAGGTGTAATATAATCCCCCATAATTACATGTTTTGAGATAGAGCATTCCTTGGCTGTTTATATGGATTAAAACTGACTTAGAATGCTAGAAGGCATTCCAGTCATAAAGGTAAACTAATTAGCAATTAATACTGTGCTATGGTTTAAGAGTCATTTTTCTGTTGTACTTTGCCATTAAAATACAAATACTCAAGTAAGCTACACAAGATTTCACGGAGTTTTATCTCATTAATGTAATAAATTCTTTCTTTGTTCCTTTACAAACAGAAGAAAAATGTCACGGAATAGCAATTAAAGAAAAAAAAACTAATGTTGAGAGCAGCACTGAGTAACCTTACTAATTTCACAAAAGTCATTACTTATTTGCAAACTTGCATTTATCTGTGGCAATAATTGAAAAAAAAAAAAGGTAAGATCAGATCTTTAATCAGATTTTAATTGCCAGTGTAAAAGCGCCACATGAATAAATTGACAAAAAGTTTGTTTTACCTCTCTTTTAAGGTGTTGGAATCCTGGAATGACTAGACAGACCATAAAACAATACTTCATAGATTTATCCTTATATAGATCTACTCTGGCACCTTTTTTCTTCTAATGATAGGTTAATACATTTAGTTTACATCAACTGCCAAGTAAGAGTATTTCTCTGAACTGTATCCAGACTGAGTATGTCTAAACTAAGATATAAGACTATTTTTATTCCCCCTCCCCATCTACTTGAGTAGGCTTTGGACCAGGTCCGTGTTGAATCTTCAAAGTCAAATTGAAAATCTTGTGTAATCATACCTTCTTACATCCCTTGAGCTGATTTCAGCCCTAGAGCTGGCCTATTTAGAGATTTCTGATAATGTTTCACACAAAGTGAGCCCGGTATGATTCTTTGAATTTGTTCTTTGAATGTGTTCAAGTAAGTTGGTTTTTATTTCTGAGAACCTAGAGAATGAAATCTAATGCTGTGCTTTTACTCGGTTTGGGAGTTGGGTTTTTTGGTTTGTTTTTTTGGGGGATTTTGTGTTTGGTGCTGGTTTTTTTTTTAGAGTTTCATTCTTTTTATTTCCTGGACTTACCATTCTTTGCCATTATAATCAAATGACAGAAAAATTTATTTTTAAGGGCATGTTTGGCAACTGACTGACTCTCATTACTCCTATTCATTGTGCATCCAGTCTGTTTTATTAGTAAAGGTAATCCAACAGACAAGAGAGAGGCACAAACTTTGAAATGAAACCTTTAGAAATTTATGTTTTCCCCATCCTCTGTTTGCAGACACGACTTGGAACACTGGCAGAAACAGATGAAAGAAACTTCTTTCCAAGCTCTGTCTGTCAATTTAAGTTACAAGTGCCTGTTTGTAAAATATTGTTGAAGTGCTTAAGTGTTCAAATAGAAAACTTGCCTAGAAAGTATCTTTTTCATAAGTGCCCTTCTGCTTGACAAAATGGGTTCTTATCAGGTAACAATTCTGTCCTTGCCACATTGGTGGGATGTTTTATTAACACCTTGGCTGGAGTCCCTGCATGCCAGCCAACCCTCCATAATCCCAAAAAGACTTCCTCACAAGGGGAGTTTCTCTCTAAGCAGGTCGCAGAAACCCTGCTGAAAACATCCAGTGTAAGAATTTGGGGTCTGGAGACTTATGGAGGAAGTCAAAGGAAAGGAGCGAGGTGGGAGTGTGCACAGGTGGTGTCTCCAGAGGTTTATAGTAAATGAATTTTGAGCTTCCAAGAAAAACGCACAGACCTGGGTTATTCCCAGCTGATGTCATGCAAGATATTCCTAATTAATGGCAAAATTGCTCACAATTAAACCTTTTCCACATTTCGTGAGTTTGAAAATGGTCCAAATTTTATGAGGAAAGAGGAAAAGAACTACTGATATACATAAACTAATTTTTTTTAGCTGGGAATTTGCTGATTTGGGGTGTCCCTTCATAAACATGAAAAACGTACCTCTCTGAAGTAAAAATAGTTTTTCTGCCCCCATGACCATTAGGAGAAAGGAAAACATGGAGAACATGAAACCACATCACCAAACAGGAAAGAATTATCTCATAAATGTGTAACTTTCTCACTCTGCGGCATTCAATTGTGTTGAGAATTGTGTTTCAAGCTGCGTTTAGCAAGAGGCTTCTGTGAGGTTTGCACAATTCCTCAGTCATGCTTCAGTCTGCTCCTTTCTCATCCCTTGCCGACGCAGTGGTATCAGCATCCAGCTCTGCAGGGCTTCAGCCTCCTTCCCCTCTGCCACGTCACTAAGCCCAGGGCCATTGGGACTGCAGGACCACTCATTGCTTGTGGGGGCACACTGAGGGGGGAACAAGTGCTCTAACTGCCTTGTTAGTTCACTGTGACATCACTGCTGCAGTTTCAGAAGTGCTGTGGCCAGCTGCAGAGAAGTCTCCATGTTGCTCCACAAGCTAAGGAGCTTCCTGCAAACAAACTTCTCTCTGCCTCCAGTCTAGTGACCAGCTTTTGGGATAGGGACTGGATGTAATTGAGAGGAAGTACCAGCGGAGCTCAATTGCTCTGGTGGGCCATGTACTGGCTTAGAAGTCAAGAAGTGTGGATCCTTCTTTCTTCAGCCTCCTATCTTCTGTGTGTGCTTGAAGGAATTTTAATCTTGGGCTTTATCTGTGTTGTTTACTCATGTTTTAAAAGCTCAAATCTCGGAGCTATTTTTGGCATTGTTAGGCAACTCCCTCAGGAGTTCCCTGAGGCAAGGATCTTACTCCCATCTTACTGAAGATTGTCTACATGATGCCCTGTAGAGTTGTGTAGATAAACTAAGCTTTTCCCAGGGAGCCTGCTTGCAGGCCAGAGGCTGCTTGTCTGTGCTAGTGAATTGAGCTAGCACGTTCTCAGCATGGCTGGTTAGGCCAAGGAGTGTGCCAGAACCATGCCTACACCTCTCCCAGTCCGCTTGGGTGTCTTTTGCAGCGCTGCACTGTGCCACACAGACCATCGAGCAGAAGACCTTATTCCAATAGGTCCCACTATAGTCTAAGGAGCAGTTGTGTCATATAAGTAATAAAAACATCTTGCAGTGAGGCACTAGAAATACTACGGTGGGACCATAACAGGTAATAGCATACTTTCCATTCAAGTTCTTAATTAAGTTTAAGAACCACCAAAAGTTATACTGAATAAAACATGCATTCACCCTGCTTGTCAGTCTGAGGTAGTGTAACACAGCTCTGATTTCTAACTTGGATTTAAACTTTTGTCCTCAATTAGGTTATTTAATTTGCTTCATTTAAAGACTACAGGAAAATGAAAAGCAGGTGTTTCCTTTATTAAGCACCTATTGTTATGCTTTCTTTTCTATTCTGAACTATAGTGACAGCATTTTAAATAATTAACCAGGACCTCCTCTTTGTTTTCAGTGAAGTCAAGTGTACACTGGAGGACTGGAATGAAGCTGGTTCTCCTAGTGGTTACTGTCATAATAGATAAAGCTCTTCCAGAAATGGGGGAAGGGAAAGGAAAGGCAGCTCCAAACCTTTATTTATCATCAGTGTGTCTTGGTGGTACTTGTAATTTCCTGTGGCTACTATGACTAATAAAAAAGAAAAGTTCCTGGAATAAAGGAGCAGAAGCAGAGGTCTGGCTTCAGAGCGTGGTAATATTGTCCCAAATAAACATAAACTCCTTTTACAAAGTTAAGGAACTCTCCCAGTAAACTGCACAGAACTGTGCAAAATGGAAGAAAAGCCATTGCATCACTTGGCTGAATAGAGATTTATTTCCCAGTTCAGGCAGGATGGCAAATATCTATTTGTATCCTACTTAAATGCTGTGTTTGTCTTTTATGAAGGTCAGCGGTTAATCACAGGCTGCAAAACCAAAAGTTTATGAATTTGAGACAATCAAAGAAACAGTCAAAGTATATTGTTTTGAAATAATTCAATGTTTGAAAATACCATGTTTGTATAATAACATAGTCATCATAATCAAAACTTGTAGGTACCTTATGATTAAAAAAAAAAAAAGGTAGATGAATGAGTTTGAAACACCAAAGATAAGCCCTTGTCGTGGAGAACCATAGCAAAGCACTGACTGGTCCCAATACTGAACTCAGCATTGAGCACCTTGTTACCAAGTGAGAGAAGAGTTTCTGGAACAGCCTTTCTTAATTGTTCCAGAAGAAGAGTGAACACTCACGCTCTAGGAAGTGTTTTCTGAGAATTCCTGCAGGCTGAGGAGTTCTTAGTCATGCCAAACATTTGATTAATGATGACTTTTTAGGTTGATTTTCCACTAGCAATGGGAGGCCAGTGGTTTCATTCATTTTAGTAAAGGATGTTTATCAAAACCTTACCCAAAATTCTTTGAGATAGAAATCTTCTGAGATTAGTTACTTGGAAAACTTGTTGCTTAAGCTGCAGAAAATTGGGTGTGATCATTTTGTTACGAACCAATTTGATCGCTGGCTATCTCTTTGTTATTCAAGCAAAAACCTGCCAGAAGACGTACCAAAAACTACACTAGATGTTGATCTCAGTTCCATGATATAATTCACTGATTTCAACTGAAGGACAGCAAAATCGAGACCATCAGTTTTTTGTGAGAGGACTTATCGGGTTGTACAACTAACACCACTGCAGAGGTCTTCAGGGACAGGGAGTAGGACTTGTAACTGACGAAATTCTACTTGCCTTACTAACATCACAGTCATGGTAATAAAATGGTGGTTTTCTCAGCCTGCTGTGGTTTGAAACACTAGCTTTAATTTAACAGCAGTTGACCTTGATCATGCAAGACAATAAGCAGCGGCACCATGGAAAAGTCCCAGAATACAGTTCTGTTTAAAAGAAGCAAAACAAAATCTGATCCACTGGTAATCTTAGAAGGTATTTAATCTAGCAGGAGCGATGACGGCTTCAACAGCACTGTCTAAAAACTTCTACACATATGCCAGTCCTAATGATTTTTCAAGTGCAAATAAGAACTCAAAACATTAAATTCCCAAATAACTTCCCCCCGCCCCCCTTGAAATGCTGTATCTTGTAAGAAATGAGCTTCATCTATAGGTAAACACTGACTGCGGTTGGGCTAAGAGGTTTCCATTCTTTCAAACTAGATTCATATTTTCACTCATTTTTAGCACAGCACATTCATGAATAAGCACCAGGAAGGCTGTGCAAATGCCACATTTCTATTCCATCCCTTTTTAAAGCACATTCCACACTCATGAAAGCTGCTGGACTGGTGAGCAAGAAAGGTCAGACAGTTCTGTACCCTTACATTCTGCTTCATAATGGCAATTCAAATGTTTCCCCCACACACACACCTTGTCTCATTAATATGGGTGAATGAAAAAGGAAACTTTTCTACAGCTGACAGTCACATTCTTCTGCCTGTGCCATCATTAGCACAGAGTGCCAGCGTGTGGGTAAAATTATTTGGGGGACGGGAATTGGGCTTGCTTGCTTGTTCCCTCTGTTTGTATCTGCACAAACAAACTGATGAGCCGGCACACTGAGGCTGCTCTTTAGTAAAGCTTCCTAAGTGTGTGCTCTAGCCTGCCCATGCTGGTGAGGTTGTTAAGAACGTGCTTAACTGTAATCAGATGTTAAAATTCAAAAGGATTTAAACATCTGCTTCTCATTAAGTGCATGCTTAAGAGCTTTGCTGAATCAGGGCCTTAGCCATTAGGAAATAAACAGAGACCACCAACTTATTCTACATATACTCTTGAAGAGTGTTCGGATAGATAGTAATGACTTTCAGTCAGTACTGACCAAAGTTGGCTTTGAACTGCTGACCTAGAGGTGAAAGGCTTGTATCCTGTTACCAATCCCTGGGGCAAACCAGTCTTACTTGTTTTCAAATATTAATGAATTAAGTCAAGTCAAAGTGTAGCCCCATTGATTGCTTTTTCCCAGTATTTTTTTTTTGTGTCAGCATCAGTAACTGATGCTGCTGTAGAAAATCTTTGGGAATCAGTGCTGCCCACATTTCTCTGGCTTAAATCACTTGCATTGTAAGCAGAGTCTTAACTGAAACAGTTGGTTAGTTTCTAAAAATATTTAGAAATGGATCTTTCCACAAATGTTGATAGTAACTGTTGGTCTAGGAAAACATGTGTCGGGTCTAATGAATTATTTAGATCTCTATTCTCCTTGTGATATGCAGACATAACTCTCACTGACACTAATAGGAGATTCATATGCAGGCCAGGAGCAGGGAAAATCCTTGGAGAGTATTTAGACACTATTCTTTGAAGGATTGGGGTGGGGGAGGAAAATCATTGATGCAAACATGAATTTGTCATTTTTCCACAGTAGATATGTGTATTTTTATTTTAAAAAGACAGTGGGGACCATTAACTACCAAATATTTAAAATTCTGTTTGCATCTCCAAAGGCAGAACTTAGATGAAGACCACACACAGACCTCCAGTTGAAAGTGGAGGCACACTAACATTGAAGGAAAGCAAATGCTTCTTCTAAGTGGTCTTTTGAAAACTTTGCTTTAATCTTGGGTATTTGACTTTTGTGAACCTTTTATTTCCTATGAAAGAAGTCTTATTAAACCACAAGTGTTATCTGAGATCTGGGTGTCTTTATCATTGGGTCTTGGATGTACGTTTGATCCAGTGATTCAGGTGTTGAGTACCTATGGTCAGGTATTGCAAAGGCCCGTTTCCAGTAGGATTTGCTCAGTTTCTGGGTGACCTATACATGGTGCCTCATGCATGTAGGACCTATGTGACCTAGAACAGATCAACAGACCAGGAATATCTGGAGCCTAGACCGTGACACTGCAAATACAGATATGCAAGTGGAGAAAAGATTGAGGTGCTATAGAGAGGTGCCATGCTGGACTTGTTCTCACCTATAAGGAAGGGCTGTTGGGGAATGTGAAGTTCAAGGGCAGCATTGGCTGCAGTGACCATGAAATGGTGGAGTTCAAGATCCTTAAGACAGTGAGAAGAGCATATAGCAGGCTTACTAATCTTACAGAGAGCAGACTTTGTCATCTTCAGGGATCTGCTTGGTCTAGTACTATGGAACAAAGCCCTGGAGGGAAGAGAGGCCCAAGAAAGGCAGTCAGTTTTCAGGGATCACCTCCTCCAAGCTCAGGAGTGATGCATCCTAACAAAGAGGAAGTCAGGCACAAATGCTAGGAGGCCTTCAGGGATGAGTAAGGAGCTTCTGGACAAACTTGAATGCAAAAGCAATGCCTAAGGAGTGTGGAAGCAAGGGCAGGCAGCCTGGGAGGAATACAGAGAAATTGTCTGAACAGATGGAGTTTACATTAGGAGGGCTAAAGCCCTGATAGAGTTAAATCTGGCCAGGAAAATCAAGGGCAACAAGAGAAACTTCTATAGATATGTCAGTGATAAAAGGAAGACTAGGGAAAATGTGGGTCCTCTCCCAAAGGAAATGAGATGTTAGGAAGAAATTCTTCACTGTGAGGGTGGTGAGGCACTGGAACAGGTTGCTCAGAGAAGCTGTGGAGGCCCCATCCCTGGCAGTGGTCAAGGCCAGGTTGGATGGTGCTTTGGGCAACCTGGTCTAGTGGAGGGTGTCCCTGTCCATGGCAGAGGGCTTGGAACTAGATGTTCTTTAAGGCACCTTCCAACCCAAACTCTTCTATGTTTCTATGATTCTGTGGCAAGAGATGCAGATAATTTCGTTTTTGTTTCAGTCTTTTTAAGCCATCCTAACCTCTGAGAGAGCCATCCCTCCCATAGTGCTGTATCAGAGGAAATTCAGTCCAGTTTGGTAGAAGTGGGTGTCAAAAGTCACGGTAGTATCAAAAGGATATACTGCATTCCCTGTCTCTTCTCTGATAGGTCCAGGTGGCCTATCCTACCCTATAAAGCTCAGACAAGTTGTCCAACTGTATCAGATGTGGGTCCAAAAATCCTCAAACTTAGCTTTACCACTGTGCTCTGTTCCTAAAACTAGTTATCTGGCAGTAGGGAGGAGCAGGTCTCTAAAGAGGGTTTCCTCAGGCTTTGGGGTTTTTTTATTGTTTTACTTTATTTTCCCCGATGGATGTGTTCTACCATGGGCTGAACAGGGACTGCGAAGAGGGGGATGAAAGGCCCATTGTTAGCTGAGGCTTTCAGAGTTGATGTCTGTGGCCTTTCCTGTGTTTTGGAACCTCTGTCCCACTGTATATTCTGGTTGCTTTGGTATAGCTGAAGCCTTCCTGTAAATCGCGTTGCAGGTAGATTAATTCAGTTTACAGGAAGAACTGTGATGCTATCGGTAAATGTTTCTGGCAAAAGGCAGCCAAGTAATCTGCGGCCTTGAGGAAGTTATCATGGCCTTTTCTCCTGCTGCACACCTGGCAGGAGGGCAACATGCCGAGAATCACCACCCTGAGCTTCTCCTGGGTTTCCCGGCGCTGCAAGGGGCCTGGCCGTTGTTAATCTTAGAGGTCGTGTGTAACATGAGGAGGAGCACAACTTCGAGACAGAAAAAAACAACTTTAAGTGGGTAGTATTTCTTTACTGTAAACACTTTCCATCACTTCTGGAAAACCACAAAGTAATAATAATACAAGGTTACTGGAGAGCAAAGTTCATTAAAAAATATGTCCTGATACAAAAAAATAAGCAACAGCAAACCAATGACACTTCTTAGGAGAAACAAAATGTAAAAAGAGCAAGCCAATTTCCAGTAAAATTTAATTTGAATTATTAAAACATTTTAATTAATCAAAGATTGAATCAGCAATTCATAAACAGCCATCTTGAAAATTTATTATCTTGACAGCATGTCATTTGTGGTGGGGAAAATTGTGAAAGTCAGAACAGGGGATAAGGACTTGCCTATAGGCACGCAAATATTTCTAGGAATTCAAGTTTTTTAGTCTTCAAAGGCTGCAGTATATTTTAGCCGAACTCATTTTCCAAAAACATTCAAAAGGTTGATAAATTCCTTTACCAGCTATTTTATCATATTTTATATACTGCTGAAGATATTTACTGCTTTCTCCAGTGTTGGATTTTTCAGGTTGACATAAAAGAACATGAAAGAAATGTCATCGCTGTAAAAAATGGTCTTTTTAATACAGGTTGAAAAACCTTTTTACGAGATGTTAGTTTGGTTGTGCTGGATCACTAGATTCAGTTCTGGGTTGTGACTTATATTTACTTTAACTGGCATGTCTTTTTGCTATAGTTCAGAGAAAAATGAGCAAGCTCATGTGAGGGAAAAAAAATTACAAATCAAGGATAGTAAAACTGTTTTTTGATCTTTTTATGGAAAACAAAGATTTCTATGAGTAAGCATCGGCCTATTGATATGTTTCAGTTTTTAGCTTTAAAAAAGCATCTCTCTTTTCTACTCCCCCCCCAATCCAATTTGCTTTTGGTTTTTGCCAGTCAAAGAAAACACTCCTCTTTTCCAGAGATAAACTTATGTTTCCTAGTTCTCTGTATAAACAGGTGTTTATTCACATGCGTTGTTTGCTACCAGTTTCAGTCTTCACAGTACTTTGCTCAACAAAAGAAGAAATGTTGCAGACTAAGTAAACTGGAGAAGAAACGTTTCAGCTTGCTGTGCAGTTACACCCTGCTCTTCCCTGGGACTGACAGCTCTAAAACAGAGGCAAATGTGGAAGGAGAAAATACCAAGATTTCGAAATGTCTGAGGGAACGCTTTGACCGGGCTGTTAGGTGGCTCTGAAACTCTTCCAGGCAGAGGTACAACAGTGCCAGGTAGGACAGCCCATTAGCCCAGTCGTTTTCACTTCATGAATAGAAGACATACATTTAGCTGTCAAAAGGTAAGGGAGGTCATTTGTAACCAAAATGGGTTGTTTTTTCAGAGCTTAGGGTCGACATCAACCTAGGTCAACTGGGGCAGCGCCTACTTACACACATAAATATTGATGCCCTTCAACTAAGTGAAAAAAACATTCTATTACAAAGAAACAAGGAAGAGGGACAGGGCTAATTAATTTCAGTCAACCCTGACCAAAGATACCTGTGTATTTTTGTGAGCCCTCCTCTCAGAGAGCTGCCTGGTGGGTAGAGGACGCTCCATTGTCGGACCTGCTGCTCTCCAGTTCCCATGCCCTCCTCTGCAAGGCGACACACCGGGAGCATGCTGGAGGCAAGAGGAGGGTGAGGGATCACCCCAGGAACCCACTAGGGTCAGCAAACCCAGGAGAGCATGCCATCCTTTTCTACTGTGCCAGGTTGCTGCCGGGGGAGAGGAGGAGCCGCAGCTCCCGCTGGCAGGGGCACGCTCCCCTCTGCAGCCACTGAGTTTATTTCTTTGCAGAAGTAATCTGAATTTGGTCTGAGAGGGCTTTTTCAGGGTGAGGGATTTACTCAAACCTGCTTTTTAACTGCAGTTTTCAATGGCTTGGTCTATGTTTCCTTAACAAAGATATATTCTGGGATTAAAGGATCTTGAGTTAACCTCCCCAGCTTATTTGAAATGCACTCTTTGTAAAATACACATCAAAAGTGTCATGAACTCTCTTTCACTCTGGGTGGCATGGAGGGTGGAGAAATGGTATAAACAAAGTAATATGGGGTAAATTGTAATCTAAGAGGCAATCTTTTTTTCCTATAGAAGGCAACTGAACCAGAAATGTACTCCCTAGCTGCAGAACTGTGCTGAAGAGGATAATGTCTTATTATTATCATTGCTTTATTGTTATGCTGCTTCAAATCAGTACTTTTTACCCTTCTGGGAAAACAGGTTGGACATAAATATACTTTATATGCAGCTGAGGTTTGCTGAGCACTGCTGTTTTCCTCAGCGAGAGGAAGTTGCAGGTGGCTCACAGGTTGGCAAGTATGCTGTATTTAACTCTGCTCAGCTTCTGCAGTTTGGCCTTTGGGGCTAGGGATTCACTAACATCTATTTACCTTATGGCAGTTCCCAAGACACTCCCTGAAATACCAGCCACTGGTTGTGCTTCCCCACACTTGTCAGATAACAGATTTGGAACAAATTGCATAGAATTGCAAGTGGGGCAAATGCAATGCATAATTATCTACCTAGCTACCAGAAGACAATGATGATTATGTTTTTATTTTAATTCATGTGGTGGAGATGGCTACATTTCTTATAGTTTTAGTGTTGCTATGACCATAATAACACTTTAGGCTTCTAGTTCAGAAATGTGGTTTAACCTCCCTCCTCAAGAGAAAATTACAGCCTAAGTAGCAGAAGGCAAGTAAACACCTTACTTTACACACTGGCACTTGCACTACAACAACGACAAGAATAAGAATTGGATATTCTGGAAAATATATTTGCATATTTGAATCGAAATCTATGCAAGATGGAGGAGGTTTCAAACTAAGGGGTGGGGAATTATTCCCATAACAAATCAGAATTTGAGTTTAAATATCCTATGTAGTCCGTGTGCTAAAAAGTATTTCTTGTCACGGTTTCAAACAGCAGTGTTTGCATATTGAATACTCAGCAGTATTTTAGGGAAAGAGTGGGTACAATATGGTAACTGCAGCTGTGAGAGGGAAGGCCGTGAGCTGCCAGTTGGCCCAGCTAGCCCTTATGGCATAGATGTCAAACTGCGCTGCCTCTCGCCCTTTACACATGTCACCGTGTCTACTGTTGCTGTTTGTTTGTTGCAATTTTGGTCAGAGCTTTGGGACCTCCGTCCCACCTGCTCCTTTTCTCAGTGCATCAGATGCGCTGTTGCATCTGTGGCCGTGTAATTTGTTCCTGTCTGTGCAGTGCTGCTCTCCAGTCGTGGGCACGGCTTCCTGGCCAAGAAGCCATCGGTGAGAGCAGAAGCCATATGGAATCCAACTCACCTGTTTTTCTGCTTCGTAACAATGTTTAGCTGAAACACTTCCTTCAGCCTGATGTTAACGTGGACCTGGTGCTGGGATGGCTCATAGGGTGGAATTGTCAGAATACAAAATAGTTTTGTTCCCCACCAAATAGCTGACTAAATCTCTCCAACTGCGCAGAAAGAAATGAAATGAGGAGAGGAAGTGACTTTCTGTTTGAAGGACTGAAGGGGAATGATCATGTGGGTAGGGGGAGCCCCAACCCCGAGTACTGTACATGTGCCCCCCACACACAGGCACACGCACACACGACGTGCTCAGAAGTTAATACTGAGCAGTGAAGGGTGTAAGATACTGCTAATAATGGTCCTGTTTCAGGACCTCAACAGTAAAATTGCACATGGATTATCAAGATTTATTTTCTCCACAAGGTCATCATCTCTACTGTGAAACCATGTGTTGAATTGAGAGGCTGATGATTCCCTGCAGCTTCCTAGGTGACCATGTTGTCACTCTGAGCTATATTATTTTTTTTTATAATTTTTCCATCCATCTTACCTGTTTGAGGCCTGAGTCTTTCCTCTATGTCAGAAATAGGTTTTCTGTTTACAACTCCATCTTGTCAGGGATGTTACACAACCCTGTGTAACTCTTTGTAATTCTATAAGGTCACATTTTAATAAGAAAATGCACTCTCTCCTTTGCCATCTGTGGGTGATGAACACCTGCATTAGGAGAGCACTGAATTCTTTCAAGATATTCTTGAATAGACTTGTGAATAGAAGTATCTCCTACATCTCAAGACATGCGAAAACAATAGTCCCACAGAGTCAAAGGCACTGTATTATGAAATTTAAACGTGTTTTGCTTACATGGGTCTTAGGATAAATCCTTTCTTTCTTTCAGCTGTGAAATCCCCCTTTCAATCCTTCAAATAACCCATCTGAAAGAAATCATTCCAACAGAGCCATTGCAATTAATTCTATTATGTAAACCTGTAGTTTCAGATTTTCATTAAACCGACAAATGGTTTCTCAGAGTCATTTTCTAAATTACAAAATGCATCTTGGCTGTTTTAAAAGGCCTGTTATCACACACTGTCCTGTACCATGGGACTATATTAGTGGGTTGAAATTTAGACCTCAGCCAGGATTTTTAAGGAGCTATGTTAGGTGCTGATGTCCATCTGGAAACATGTGAACAGAAAGTCTAGTTTCAAACTACTTAGGATCCAAGGGAGTTGATTGGTATACAAGATTTTGGGGAAAACACTTTGCGTCTTTGTCACGGCACTATGAAAACACTAGTGTTTTGAACAAAAAAAAAAAAAAAAGAAATTGCCGCACAAAGCGCTAGGTAGAGTTAATGACATTAGAAAATAGGTTTTGTGCCAGTCTTTTCTGGCAGTCCTAAGCACATCTTCCCCCTCCAGTGAAGCTCCTGATTTGCCTGGGCCAGCACTAAACTTGGCACTGTGGGTCTTAGTGTAACCTCTCAGAAGCAGCCGAGGTGCTGTTATACGGGCAGCCATGGGAATTTGGCTGAATGGTCTCCTAAAGAAATCAATAATCAGATCATTTCAAAAGAACCATTCAACAAAGCCTTGGATAAAATGACAGATTACTTACAACATTGGTTTAAAGCATTTATGCTGATAATTAAAAATAACAGACAAAGAGTATTAAGTAAAGGAGAGCAAACATCTAGCTAGTCATTAAAAAGAACGGAATTTTTCTAATCCTCTTACAAAGATGCTGTTTTAGGTCAAAGTCCCTTTCTGCAGAAAGCAGCCACACCACATTTTTTTAAGTGAATGAAGAGCTGAGAGCTGTAGCCCAGACCCTCGAAACTAGTTTAAACAGACAACTCCCACTGAGAGACAAGCATTTAAATTAATCTGGGGACTTGGGCCCATGAGATGAATAAAGGGAGTTTAGTTCACACTGTATTGCATAGTAAATAATTATGTAGATAAATTAATTTGATATACCAGAAATTTACTAACGCGTTATTGGCTAGAAATCTCCACGTTCTGTATCACACATGTTTTATCTCAAGGTTAAGAAATTCTGAGAAGTGCTTTTTATTAGGTTAAACTGACAGATTTTATTTCATACAGAGCCACATTTATAGACAACATCTGGTCTCTACATTTACTCTCTTTTTTGTTCACCAGTGATTGTTTGTTCCTGGGAAAGAGGGTGTGTGGTTGTTTCTATCTGCCTCACCAGTAACTTGGAATCTGCAAAATAAAGTCAAATTTATGTTTTTATTTCTTAGGAACTTGTGAATCCCACTCAAGCCTCATGGTCTACTTGTGCTATTCTGGTCATTAGTAAGTACTCTTAATTGCAGTTGTCTTCCTTTGAGTCCTTTTGACCCCGGTAGGATCTGTGAGGCAGTAGGGTCCAGTAGAAGATCCTTCAATACTAATCTCAAATCTTATTCAATTAGGTCCCCTTGGAAGACATTGTTTAATGAGTTGGAAGGAGCTCAAACTCTGCTTCTAGCCTATCAAACCAAATAACAACTCCTTAAGCTGCATAATTAACCTTCCCCTTGACAACTTCTTCCACACTTGCCTTCATGTCACCTTGTTCAAAGTCTCTGTCCAAAATGTCTTTATCACCCTGTTCACTGCTCAGATCCAAAGGGGGAAGTCTCTTCTTCCACAAGGCCTATAAACCTGACTGTACCAGCCAGTATAATGAAGTACCTGAGTAAATGACACTGTACCTCTTTTTTTCGGTATTGTCAGTTCTTACCGTTGCGAATGTGTATGAACAGCAAGGTCCAAATGCTCCTGTCTGTAAGCTGTGTGTAACGCACATGGCTAAGTGGTGGTGTGGTTTGCTATTCTGAGAAATGCTCCCAGGGAGGGTTATAAGCTGTTTGAGAGTATGCTGGCCAGTAGTGCTTTTCCTTCTTGTGTATAGGCAGTTAAGCAAACTTATTCTCATTTCAGAGAAGGTTCTTGGAAATCTGGAGAGGACAAGACTAACGTTTTCAAAACTGCTGTGTCATTATACCAGTGATTTGGTACAGCCTTAGCCCTTGGCTAAGGGCTTGAAACCATCTACGCTACAAGAACAATTCAAGTGTTCTCAACCAAATAAACAGATGTAGGGGCAGGTGTGAGAAAGTTATATTTAAGTCATATGGGATTTTGCTCTTCACTAACATATAGTACATACATAAAAACTGATGGTGGACCTTGCTGGTCCTCGCTTTTTTTTTAAACTCAAGAGTTTTTCTCCTCCCTAAACTTAATATCCTATGATGAATTAAGGAGTGAACAAGAGGCTGACGCTTTTAGTGTGAGGAAAAGGAGAGAATTCACCCGTTCTGATTTTACACACCACAATTACTTAGGACTCCTGTGAGCTAAATCCTGTCCTGTAGCATATTACATGTCCAGGAAAAGAGAAGAGACAAGGAGTTTTTGAGCTTAATAAAGCTAGTTTATGCCACATAACAGCGCCATAGAAGGCTGTAGCTTTAAATGCTAAACTGCTCTGGCAGACGGACCATATTATACCCTATAGGTACATAATTTTTCTTTGTAACTGGCTACCTTTTGCCCCTGAGTTCAGCACAATAATGTATAATGCCTCTGCACCCTTGGCCTCTTTCCTGACTTAGCTTTTGTATTAAAATAGGAGCTATTCGTAGTTATTTTATTTTTGCCTTCTCCTCTTTCTTTTATTCAGATACTAGCTAATGCAATAATGACCCAGGTGATAACTTAGGTCTAGGTTAATGATGCTGTTTCCTACTCCACCTCCATCTCTAGCCTCTCTAGACCGAGTTACAGTACATCATCAATTGCACAAGGGAGCAGGATAGCAGATTTCAGGCTGTGCATAATAATATGATTCAAGGTCTCTTGAACCCTCTGTAATTACTTCTATTAACAGATGACCCTGTGCTTAATTAGCTAGTCGTTTGGAATGAGCACATACAGTAAGTTACATTTCATGTAAGATACTCATCTGAGAGTCTTTTAGAAAGATGTTTTTCTTCCTTTTGAAAAAAAAAAATCTGTGGCCGTATTTAATTGGGTATTGATTGGCAGTTCTAAGGAGTCTGTGGAGATAATTGTAGTGCACAAAATGCCAAAGCCTTTGAAATACCGAAGTATATTTTCTCATGAAATGATAACTTTGATGTCATAATTATGATGATCTAACTAGGAGCGGACAGCAGGGAGAAGCCAGGCTCCAGCTGTGCCTACAAGCCGGTGCTTTACAAACACTTTCTGTCACTCTTATGCAGAGCTTGCTCCAAGGTTCTCCAGGTTTCTCAGCAGCATGGCTCCTACCGCTGTTCAAAAAAGATGCAAGTATTAACAAAATGAATGATCAAAATTATAGCCTTTGAATGTGATGCTGTCTTGTTCCACAGATGGTTGGGTGTTGTAGAAACCCCAAAACAGAGCTGCTTCCATAACCTGGCCCTGGCAGGCAGTGGGGAAAAAATCTTCACTTTGATAATTTGGACCTCTGAACTCAGCCAGCGATTAGAAAACTAAATTTTGCCAAATGCTGGAATTAAAATCACAAAGGGATAGAAGCCACGTTTCTCTGAAATAAGTAGACCTGCCAGAAAGATATGACTTTGAAAACTTGGTTGGAGGCACATGCTGTTCTTTGATTCTGCTCTGGGGTTTTTTTAGGTTTGGTTGTGTGGGGGGGTTTTTTTGTATTTAATTCTTTCTTTTTCCAGTGCAAACAATGCAGATTGTTTAGATCATGCATATATAATACATGTTAACTTTGTAGTCTTATATATAAACATTTAGTGTGGTATTGTGGCAATATTTTTCCACAGTTTTCATCGTTGCCAGTATACATCAAAAAATCCATTTCTTTAGATTTTGAAGTAATAACTCCAATGTGTATATGACATATTGGTCCTCCATCAAAACTCAGCATGTGCATTTGGTTGCCATGTTAGAGATGCTGTTTTGTGACGAAAGCCTCAAGTAGGGTAATCTCTTAATTCTCTGAGAGCACTGTGCAGCGCAGTTCAGCAAGTCTTGTTTATTGAAATTAGAATTGTGAAATGGTTTTGCTTAGCTCCTGATGCTTTTAGATATTCTTACGAATCAATAGACGTGGTGTAAGTTTAAATAAGGTTCAAGGAATCTCATCCACTTTTTCATTTTATGTATTGTGTCTTGATTTGGTCCCTGATTTCAGAGAGATGTTTCTGGGCTGTACTGAGAGTACTAATGTTGTTCAAGCAGTCGAGGCTATGGTTAGACATCCTAAAGAATAATTTAACCAGACCTGCTATGATGCCAAGGCCAACAACTTAATACCTGAAAGTACAGGTGCTTGCACTGTAGCTGGGGAGAAAATGATGACTTCTTTTTCCAATTTGGAATACCTTGTACTCAGTTAGGTGCACAACAGAATTGAAAGAAAAAGGAGCAATGTCTGTGCAAACCCCTCTCCCCACAAAAACTCATACATGTGTTGCTTAGTGAGTTTCAAGTAGTCCTCTGCTCCAGCATTACAGCTTTTCTCACCCATGGGTTGTTTGTCACGTTTTTCAGTTTGCTTCACTTTATATCACTTCTTACCGAGAGGCCGCTATTATAGGCCTGACCTGAATACTGGAATTATGAAGAAGAAAAAAGTCACCCTGATGGAGAACAGATAGTGACAAAGACTTTATTCTCCTGTGCAGACCATCAGCTGAGAGGGACCTGCTATCAGCAGTAACTGAGCCTTGAATCGCACGTTTTCAGTGCTGAAGGCGGGAGATGGTCTTGAGTTACAAAGCTAAGTCTCACATCAATTAAAGTCTGTGTGCACAGCAGCTGCATTCAGAAAGGTGGAAGAGATTTAATCTTCACCTTTCACCTTGGGTCAAAATACAAGGTTACCAAGACAGACTGTTATTAAAAATGGATTGTTTCCACCAACTTAATGTTAAAAGTTTGCAGTTATTATGAAAGCACTTTATTACTTGCTCTCTTTGTTAAGGGAACTTGCTTTTAAATAGCAAGGAAGTAATAAAACAGTTGAAAGGAACAAATAAACATTTATGCTGGACTTCCAAAATGTGTAGATGTTTCAGTCATCATGACAAAACTTAGACAATTATTCTCTACTGCATCTTATTGGTGAGTAGTTAAGTGTTTCGTAATACTTACAGAATTTTAAAATGAGAGGCTCCTAGGACTGAACACTGAAGGTGTACTTAGTTTGAAGTGATATACGGTGGGAACAAGATTTTATCATAGTACAAGCATTCATTTATGAAACAAATCTTATATGAAACACTAACTTCTTAGCTACACCTCAGAAATTGTATGTCCAAATCCAGATTATCACTGAAGTCTCTGCCCATCTTTCATTGTTTTTCAGAGGAAGCTGACTAAAGCCTGAAGGGGAACACACTGCTGATCTGCGTTCCCAGGATGCACTAAAGATGAACAAGGTATGATTGATCACATTGGTATCTCACTGCCTTTTATATGTTGTCTGTGATCTGAATTTGAGGCCAAACATCTGTATATTGAAAACTGGAGAGGGACTTGTATTTACAAGAGTGTGTAGCGATTGGACAAGTGATAATAGCTTTAAGCTGAAGGAGGGTAGATTAGATATTAGGAAGAAAATCATCATGATGAGCATGGTCAGACACTGGAACAGGTTGCCCAGAGAATCTGTGGACGCCCTGTCTCTGGAGATATTTAAGGCCAGATTGGTTGGGGCTTTGGGCAACCTGGTCTAGTGGAGGGTGTCCCAGCCCATGACAAGGGGGATTGGAACTAGATGGTCCCTTCCAACCCAAAGCATTCTATGATTCTAGACTCAAATAAGTGAATTCCTATAGTCTTCCTGTCTGTGTGACTAAATGAAGAAATTGTCCCAGAGAGATAAATACAGATATTTTTCTGTAGTTTTAGACAGCCTTTTTTCCAAAGTTTTGTGGATAAATATTTAACTGCAAGAACATATATGTGTTTTAAAGATGGGGTCAAAACCTGTGTTTCATATGGGTAATGGTCTGCCACTGCTAAAGTCAATGGAATCTTTGTCATTGACTTGGAAGGGTATGAATGAACTGCCTGTGAACAAGGGAAATTCCTACGGTCATTAATTTACAGAAATTTTGTCGTTCCAGTTTTACGTCATTAACCTCAGGTAGAGTAAAGCTGTCATAACAGAATAGAAAAAGCAAGCTGTGCTGGTAGCAACTCTTACTCTTTAAGTATAATGTTTAGAAAGACAACTTGTCCGAGAAAGTTTAATTAAGGGAAGAAATTTTTATATAACGTAGGAGTCAAATACGCAATGTGCTGCGTGTCTGTGCTGGGTTCAGCAGTACTCATACCGCAATTGTGTCCTTTGAAAAAGCGATTCTGACTACACATTCATCCTCTGCGCAAAGACTGTACGTTTCATGACATGTGCGTTGTTTGAATTATAACTGAAATATGACTTTTTAATATATTCCAGATATGTTAAGCAACAGCTGAAGAAGTATGTGGAGCATGTTCTAGTTTTTGTTCTAAAACATATGCATTTTATTTATAATGTGGAAACTGTACAGTCATCACAATAATTACACTCTAATATTTAGCTCTTTTATTAAAGAAAAAACCCAAACAATATCTTTATTAAAATTGCAGCAGTATTTTTAATTAATTTTCTATTTAAACAATTATATTCGTCTATTTAGAGCTTGAATGATACAGAGTGATACTGATCATCACTTGCACGTTGAAAAAGCTTCTGCTCAGTGGCTCCAGGTCTGGAATAAGTCATAGAGGGCTTAAATCCCTTGTGTCATATGATGACTTTCATTCAAAAAGAAATCGTCTTGTATATGCAGTGTCTAAATGAAGGTTACAAAAAAAAAAAAAGTGAATGTAACTGTGAAAGCACCTTCCTGAGTCTGCTGAAAGCCTAAAATAGTAGTTCACAGATGCGTGAACCAACCTCCATCACATTCAATTCAGTGTAAGAATTCTGCAAACAATTTTGTCTGCAAGAGGGCAAAGTGTGGCTTTGGCACAGCTCTGCCGTACACCTCTCTCCATATGTTTCCTCTTGGCTTCACACAGGTACCAGGATCGCTTGCATGCAACCTTGTCTAGGGCTGTTTCCCAAGTCACCTGAAATAATATTGGCAGTGCAGAATATAAACACATGGCTGTGTACTACCTTATTAAACACAGATGTGGCTCTTGTGAGGCCCTTGTTATCTGGAGGTGCCTCACCTTCGTTTTCTTGGGTACCAGCATCCTACAAAGAAATCTCTGTTGTGCTGCATTAATGCAGTGGTGGCAAAACCGGCCGCAGTCTCAGGTAGGGGCTTGCTGTAGGGGCTGCATGGAGTTACGGTCAGAAGGCCAGATTATTTTTGTTCGTGCATAAAATATGTTAAGTGCCAGACTTTGGAAGCCCTTAGCTAAGCTGATAAAGCTTTGAAAAATTCACCACCAAAATCTGAAAATCTTTATAAATAACTCTTGAAAATAATAACTGTTGCTACCTGTTAATTCATTAATCTAGGAAGGCAAGGATCTTGCATACTAGAATGTCAGAACTAGTGGCAGAAATGCATATAGCCGATGCCTTTTTGGGTCTGAGTGGGATTTCTTTGGCGTTACTTCAAGTGTCTCATCATTGTGGTTAGTGTCTAATTTGCTTCTGGTGAGGGGCTTGATCAAAAACTGGACCAGTCTGATTGGATTTTTCCTTCATTACAATTTTTATACACTTTTGCTAATTTTGATTAGACTTCTACCAGAACTTTTCTGCTCCAGGACCGAATTTCTGCCAAAAATAGAGAGGCTGACAGAGACTTCAGTAACCCTTTACTGAACAATGTTCCCTGGCCTGAGGGAAATTTAGCACAAGCCTTTGGTCTGAATCAGACAGATGAGAGCTCTGACCACCAGGCTTTAACTGGGGTGGCATGAGTGTCTCCCGAGTGTTTGTTTTTTGCATAAAACTTCAAATGGCCTTGTTTTTCATCCCAACAGGGAACAGGAAAAGATTTTGCTTGAAAGCTTAAAAAGTTTCATGGTACAGAAATACCACTTCATATCCATATGTAATCCAGAATTGAGTTTGTCAGTGCAGTCTGAGTTTTGCCTTTGATCTCTAAAAGAGAAAGGCAGCCCATGAAAGTACTGCTGAACGAAAAGAACATAAACAGGCTTAAAATACCACATTCTGATAGAGGGTAAAATGGAATTCTAATGGAGTGTATCCCATCAAACCCAGGGCCTGGTGAATTTACCAGAGAGACTTACAGTCCAGTAAAGCAGCGATTTCAAAGCTGTGAAATTTTATTTCACTATTTATCTAACCCTTATCTGAATTTCTTTCCTGGATTTCTAGTCTCATTATCTGATATTTGGCATTTTGTTTTCCCAGAAGTACGGCAGAAAAAAATAATTTCTTGGCAAAGAATCATAGAATCATTAAGGTTGGAAGAGACCTCAAGGATCATTCAGTCCAACCGTCTCCCCACCACCTATTACCCATTAAACTATGTCCCTAAGTATCACATCCAACTTTTCTTTAAACACTCGCAAGGACAGTGACACCACCACCTCCCTGGGCAACCCGTTCCAATGCCCAACCACCCTTTCTGAGAAGAAATTTCTCCTAATCTCCAACCTGAACCTCCCCTGAATGGATGTGCACATCCAGTGGATTTCTCCGGAGAGATCTGCTAATTTGATGAATACCTCAGGCACATTTTAGTTGATTCTTGCTTAGTAATAGATGGGCAGACAGACAAATAATGCTCTGCCTCTCCCCAAGTCCTGGAGAAGCGTGTGCCAACCATATTCCTTGCCACACCTGCAAGGCAGCTTTGAGGGCTCCCATGTATTATAAAATCAATGAGATCCCCATTGCCTGGTGGCATTTGGCAAGCAGGGTCCTGAAGCAGGAGATTACTATACCACTGTAAAAGCTGGTGTAATCAGGGCATTTTCAGTGCTTGTTAACAAATTCTGATAAGCTCAAACACCTCCCTCAGCTTATCCTTAATGAACCCTATAGAAAGGGATATATCGGTATGGAAAATAAGTGCTATCTATCTTAGCATTTATCTATTGCTACCAGAAACCAAGAAAAGTATGACGTAATTATCAAAAAAGCCATAAAAGCACACACGGAATGTCATATCAGATTAGCTAGGAGCAATGGAGCTCTGAGTGACCTGAGATGGCTTGGTGGTTATCTGCCCTTTAGTCTGATTTTATTCATGGAAAACTTGTTTTCCTCTTTGTGTACTACAAATAACCAGTCACCTAAAACATTAAATAATGAAATTTGAATGTATTGAGTTAATCACTGGAAAAGTGCTTCATCTGAAAACTCCACGGGGGATCATGTTTCAGAACACAAGTGTCCTTGTACAGTGTGCGTTTCCTCTTTGGTTCACAGGTTTGCTCATGCAGAGATTTAGAGTAATATTGAATTACTGCCTGAAGCCATGCCTGACTATCTCTTTCATTAATTACCTTCCATGGCTTTGGGACAGATTAACTGATAAATATATGAATCCCTGGTGTAGTAACCTTTACAGTGTACTTAGAATAACTGATAGGCATGTAATCTCAGAATCTGTGAAAAACTTATTTCTTTCTTCCTATAGAATATTACTGTGCTCTGAGTTGCCTGTCCACGCTGCTGTATTGTCTTTGCTCAAAGATGCTGCTAAACCCATAACTAGGTCCTCTACAACAGTCCAAAAGCAAGATTGGTATGGCTTTTCTAAAATATACTTGTTTCTTTTTCCCATATGTTAGTATTAAAAATGGGTGAAACTACATACTGTCCTGTGTTATCTTTTCTGGACAACAGATGCTTCAGAGTAGTCTAAAAAATGCAAATCAAACACTCATTTTTATGTTGTTTGGGGTTTTTTTCCCTCTGTTTTGGGGGCCTTTTTGCATTTTGGGTTTTTTAATTCTTTACCAAAATGTCTCAGAAATGGGTCATTCTGGAGGGGTAATTACACTGTCTCAAAAGGCCAAGTTTCTGTTGCAGCTGGGCTTTATGTTTCTCTAACCTGCCCTTCAGCAAATTATCTGTTGCACATTATTTAACCAGTGTACCTCCTTCTCCTCTGTGCAAAGATTACCCAGATTTTTAAAATTTTTTAATTCAGTGACAAGCATTTCTGATACTCATTCCGTGTCTGGAGAGCTGTTGTCTCTTGTGTTTTAATTCTTTCTTATGAGTATTCTTACAGCATAATATAGCTAGTGATCTAGCTAGACAATATTACTGAACAGGAACCTTGCTGAGGGCTGGGTTTGCTTGAAACTTCTTATATGTAATCTCAAAAGCTTTGGTTTAGGTCATCATTGCAAGTCAAGCAAATCACTTGACCACAGTCTGAAGAAATCAAACAAAGCCAGATATCAGTGTTCTAAAACATATAGACAGAGTGAATGCAACTAGTGTGCTTGCATACTTGTTTCTAAGGCTTTTGCATTGATGTCTGCCATCAGTTTATTAATAATATGTGATAAGACCATCTATTTACCAGGAAATGATCTCAAGTGAACAGATCTTTTCACTAATGCCATTAGAGCAGGTCAGTTTATATTTATTCCCACTCACTGGATTGGATCTGAATTGGTTATCCATCTCTTTATCAGTTCCCTGGTAACTTCAATTTCCATACCCACAGCATCTTCACCATAGAGCTGCTCTCAGATGTGCCGGATTCTGCACCTGGGAATGGGCAACGCTGGCTGTACATACAGACTGGGGGATGAGATGCTGGAGACCAGCCATGCTGAGAGGGACTTGGAGGGTCTTGGTCAACAGCAAGTTGAACATGAGCCAACAGCATGCCCAGGCTGCCAGGAAGTCCAACCGTGTCCTGGGGTGCATCAAGCATGGCATTGCCAACTGCTCTAAGGAAGTGATTGTCCCACTCTACACTGCACTGGTGCGGTCTTACCTTGAGTACCAGGTGCAGATTTGGGTGCCACAGGACAAAAAGGACATAAAGCTATTGGAGAGTGTCCAGAGGCAGACAACAAAGATGGTGAAGAGTCTAGAGGGGAAGACATATGAGGAGAGGCTGAAGTCACTTGGTTTGCTCAGCCTAGAGAAGGGGAGACTGAGAGAAGACCTCATCATGACCTACAGCTTCCTCATGAGGGGGAGTGAAGGGGCAGGTGTTGATCTCCTCCCTCGGGTGACCAGTGATAGAACCCAAGGGAACGGCATGAAGCTGTGACAGGGGAGGTTTAGGCTGGAGATCAGGAAAAGTTTCTTCACCCAGAGGGTGGCCAGGCACTGGAACAGGCTCCCCAGGGAAGTGGTCACTGCACCGACCTTGGCTGAGTTCAAGAAGCATCTGCACGACGCTCTCAGTCATCTGCTCTGATTGGGCTGGTCCTGTGTGGAGACAGTTGGACTCAATGATCCTTACGGGTCCTTGCCAACTCAGGATATTCTATGATTCTGTGTATCTTTTTCACAATTACTTTAGGCATGTATAATCAAAAGGATGGTTTGGAAGAGCAAGAAAGAATACAAAGGCAGTTCAGGTGATGCTAGTGAAGGAAAAGGGAATTGCAGAATATTTTTTCCCTCTGGTAAAGGAGTGCTTGAATGAGTCATAGTATTGCATACAAACAGGTAATTACAAAAATATAGATAAGCAGAAGACTGGGACTAAAATATATTAGGTTTCAAGGATGGGATTTTTTAATGCATTTGCATCAGTATTGCATTTTAATACATTCGATCTATTAAAAATTGTTTTTGAGTTCCCAGCCATGACAGATTAGATGTAAACCTAAGCTTTTCCTCAATATTTCTCCTCTTTTCCCACATAATCATATAGTCTCTTTCTGTTACTCCCATACAGTTTAAATAAAGCTTTTATAAGGTTGACTGCGAAAGGGGGGCACTACTTGGTTAAAAACATTAAATGTCCAGTCTTAATAAATAAATCTGTGGATGGAAAAGTATAACGGAAGAATAGGGAAAGCCAAGTACACTTTCAAAGCTTTAAATATGAAAGAGAACCATGGACAGGGTAGAGCGATCAGAGCCTTTTTGATTTGTTAATCTTCTTTGACACTGATATGGAATTTCCTTCAGTAGAAGATATTTAGAAAATTGCCACCAAGGCTATGTATGCTCAATGCATTGCTAGTCTGTAGTTCCTTACGGTGAAGAGAGCTTTGGCTTGCATGCCCAAGCAAGTCAGTTTTATAGCAACCTCTATCCTCTTGAGCCTGAACACTCCTATTACTAAGCATCCATATAATTTATGCCTATAGGACTGCAATTCCTCAGAGTAATTTTTCTTCCATCTGTTCAGCTTGAATGGAGAACATTTGTTAAACGGTGCTTGGAGGGATGTTGGCAGTAAAATGCATGCCCACCCTGATGTTAGGCTAGTTAACTGGTCTGTCTAGGCACAAAGCTGACATTGTTAGATGCCACAGAGCTTGAACAAGTACAAATATAAGAGAGCACATTTTCTTCTTTTCTTATAAACTTGAGTATTCTTTCCCATTGTTATTCTAACAAGAGTGAAGATAACTAACTAAATACCCACTTAGAATAATTAGAAGTAGTTGAAGTCCACCTGTCAATTGTACAAAGTTAGATTAAGTCCAGTCTTTGCAGTTCGATACTTTTTCAGATTCAAGAAGCCAGAGCCATGTAAACATTGAAAGTAATTATGTCTCTTCCTCCTCCTCTTCCTTTTTTTTTCCCCCCCCTTTTCTTTCTAATGTTAGTTGTTACAGAAAGGAGTCAACTTGAGTTTCAGAGAGTCTGCCAAAAAAAGCCTCTGGCATTCCCCGGGGGATTGAATTTTACATTCTTCAGCAAACAACGTCTGTCTCCAGAAATGCAGGAGGAAAACACTATTTTTCTTTTTAATCTAATATCAGTGTCTAAGCCTAACAGAGCTCTGATATTTTTATTTTCAAGCCTGATGAACATCTTGTGTTGATGGTAGGTAGTATGTGCCTTTTTAGGCTTCATTTGTTATCTTTAAGCAGCTGCTAAAGTGTAAACAAGTTCTTTTTTTTTTTTCTTCTGTGTTAAAAAAAGTATTCAAAAGCTCCATTGCTATTGTGCTTATTGGGCTATGCTAACAGCGGTGAAAGAAGACTATTGAATGCAGCAAAAGTTTGGTTTATTTCAAAGTCTTTCTAAACTATAAGTCATCTATGTTTCTTTTCAGCCTTCTCCTTTTCCTTACTAGTAGAAAATTAAATCAGTTAGCCAGGAGGTAGTAACCTAAGAAGTGATCTGTGATTTTTTTTTTTTCAAATATAATAAAGAAGAAATTTCATATTTCTGATGGTGACCTTACATATAAAACTCATGTATGATATAGAATTTCGAAAGTAGTGTTGGGTGAGCATTTTAAAGCAGGTCTGATTTCTCAAAAAGCAGGAAGTACCAAACATTGTTCCTTTCAAGGTAAGTCAAGCTGAAATCTGACATTTTTGTGTTATTTACATGCAGAACATATACACATTTCTCTCTCCCTTCATTACCCTAGCTTTATATTTCCCTGCCAGACCACAAAGGCTTTCCAAAGACCAAAAAAATGAAGGGAGAGGAAGAGTGATTTAAAAAGTTTTGCTTACAAACAGGATTAGAAATGTGTCTATGGGTCTTTAGAGAGGGAGTGCAACAGGTGACTTTCAGAACTGAAACTGTTTACCATCTCCATTGATGTATTCCTCATCTCCAGCAAAATCACTGCCACCAGGTACAATTAGACTGCTAAGACCACTCCTGGAAGTTTACAGGGTGTATAAATCTTGTAATCCTCTTCAGACTCTCATAAGAAAACTTCATAACTAAGAAAACAACTCATGATGCCAAATTATTCCTTACAGCTTTCCAGAATTTTCTTCTATTTACTTTGTTTCATTTTACTTGAGTCCTGCTTGATATGCAATTGCGTGTGCTTAAAAGCCATGATGCACGCCCAAGGAAATGCACAAAATTATATTTTAAGTCTGAAATATAACTAATGCATCTCCTCTGGTTAGCAGCATGTAAAGTGTGGCTCAGAAGTCTACTGGCAATTTAAGGCCAACAAGTGGCTTGCTCAGCCTGGCATTATTTCAAACCACCAAAGGACCGCACAGAGCTATGTGTGAGCAATTTGTGCCCCGTCTGGTCAGCAGAGGTTTTTGGAACAGGGGGCGATTCTAAGCATCTCCTCTTTTCCATGAGATTTGTTCAGAAAATTATTCTGTTTTGCTCTGTACAGGTTTTTATTCCACGCTCTCCACTGTCTGAATATTTCCTGTAGGATGTTATGTGCTGGTCTTCTCCACTGCAGCTTTGTCCTGTCCATGTATATGTGGATATCTGCCCCAGAATGAATGGGTGTGCATACATTTGCTTTATATTTATGTTTTAGAATAAAAGGGTTAAAGAAATATGCCTCATGCTGGAGCTAAAGGGAGTTTGATTATAAAGCAAACTCCCTGAAGAAGCTTTATTTCCTACAGGTTGCTACAAGGTGGTAGCACACCAGCTGCAAACCTCTTGAGGTGTCCCAGCTCTTCAGGCAGATTGTGTATATGCATACATGTGTTTGGGGGGTAGGAAGGAATAAAACCTACTGGCAGGGTTTACTACAGGAGAGGGAGGGAAAAAAACCACTGTAAGGCTCAAAGGAGCCTCCTGAATAGAGGTGTGATTTGTCACAGGATCTGCCCTCTTGCTACTGAACTAACCTTTCTTTCGGTCATCTGAGACATTTCCTATGTTTAAACCTTCCTGGGACCCTTCATGTACCCTGCTGGAATCCCTATGAGTTTAAATTGTGTTTTCACTCAGCAGAACCTGTTTAGTGTGCATTAGGAGAGCCAAATAACATGCCCTAGCACTGTGCTAGTTATTTTAAATATCTGAAATAGAAGAGGACTTCTATAATTTCAGCATGACTGTGTTGCAACATCTCGGTGAAATTGTTGTAGGTGACTCTTTTAATTTATCTTTTTTCCTGAAGTGATGTTTGTTGGTTTTGGCTTTTTTTTCATATACCAAGATCTAGCTAACTGAGGATTGCTTGCCATTCAAAGATGTAACAAACAGCACAATTCTGTAATTTTGCCTCTAACTGAGATGGATCATAATATCTAAGTATTAAGTTGGATCACACTGAACTAAATATCAAAACTACTAGAACTGTAGATGCTTAAAAGGCACTTAATCACGCTAAGTTCTGTTCTGCTCATCCCATTTGCCATTTTCAAAACTGTTATGGGAAGCTGGCTTAGCAGATGCCAAGCAGTTCTGCACACAGCTGAGGACTCCAGCTTGGTGCTCTGTGCCCAGGTTGAACCTTTCCCACTTGTGTTTGGTTCTCTTCATATTTTATGACCTCAGAATGGTGATGCAGAAAACAAGCAAGCCGAGTGATTTAATACATAATTTTCTCCCCTCTGAGCTTCTTTGGATTTTGTTTCACAGTAGAGGGCACTGTGCAGTTGGAGTTTATCCTCCTGAGAAACTGCATAAACTCCTGGTTTCTTGTAGGCATAGAGATTCCAGGGCACTATTCAAACTTACAATTTTAGCTCTGCTCAATGTTCATGCCTAATTAAGGTAGTTATATTTTACTTAAGCTTTTGCTTTGGTTTCTAATGTATTTTTTTTCTACTCTTCGTGTCTGCTGCTGCCATGCATTGTTAAATAGCTGTGCTGTTCCATCCCAGATATGGCTATATTTTAGTGGTCAGCCAGTAGATTGCTATACTGAGTATTTAGTTAAATGCTTTGTGGATCTTTCTGTGTAAAAAGAGCTCCATTGAGACTAAGAGGATATTATTATTCATAATGTGGTGACTAGTTTCACACATGGCTGAAGCAAAATAAATCATCACTGTTTTTAACAAAACAGTGAGTAGACCTCTTGTTGACCACAGCATATTTGTGGTCAGCAAAGAAAGAGTCTTTTATAGCTATTAATATGCTGCCAAGGTGCTTTAGCTGAGATTTTTGCCTTAAGGGAGGTGGGCTTCCACTACTACATATTCGTGTTTCTCTGCTAAGCCCGTTTCCACAGCCCTACGCTTACAGAGTGATTTGATACAGAAGTCCAGCCCTGAAAAGAGAAACTGGTTACTGAAAGAATTGATACAGATGAGTTTTGCCCTGATGCTGAATCCGATATGAAAATGAGCAAGGCTCTTGCTTGTTCAAGCAGTAATGTTTAGTTCTCAGCACTCGTGCACAAAACAACTGGGACGTCAACTTTTCTGTTATGCACACCAGCACCAAGCCTGAAGGTTTGAAGAAGGCCTGAGTGATACCAAGCATCACACTGCTCCTCTAGCTGCCTACGCTTCCAGTTCTGTGCAGTTAAACTGGAGTTCAAACATTGTTTTGTAATTGGTCTGTTTATTACACAGTCAAGGGAATGGTGTTGTTGGGGATGTTGTCATCTTCTGATTTCGCACTCGTACAATGGTACCTGACATCCCCGGAACGAGCTGGGGCAAAAGATTGCAATTTCTTACGTGGAGAGTCCTGCTGAGCGGGCACCGACAGCAGCCACCGCTGGCCTTTCAATGCTTCCATCGCTTTACAGAAGTTGATATGAACTTGTCAGCCTGTATACCCAACTAATATTCCCACAAAAAATTCTGAATTCTTTTCCAGTTAAAAAGCAGGAAGTTCGAACACGTTGATGTGCTGTTTAAACAGTGCAAAAGAAAGAGTTTGTAATAGGAATGGTAAGAAGAAGAGATCCAAATACATGAAGAGAAGAGTCATGGGTGGTGTGAGAGGAAGAGAAGGAATATAAAATAGGAAAGTTATTCTTCATAGCATATCATTATGTAAACCAAAAGCAGAGCCCTTGCTTTAAAGGCTTACATTTAACTTAAACATGTTTCTTGACCTACCGTTTGCATAAGGCCCTATTCTGATCTCAGCCCAGTGTAAAAAGAAAGAGGTCCACAGAACGCAGTGAAAGCTTGGTGAATTTATGGGAGGGAAAACTGTGAAATAAGAAGCATCATCATCCTCACAAACTTATCTAAACCAGATGAACTTTGTGTTGCGTATCTGCAAACAAGAAAAATGCAAATAGTTTATTGAAGACATTTCTCAGCTTCTGGTATATTTATAAATAAACTTAGATTACGTTTGTAAGGCTACAGGATGCACTCTCTGTGCTTACTTTGCTGTCCAGTTCTATGTTTTCATGCAGAACAAATGATTTCTGCCATTTCTAAAACACACTAAAAGCATCCATTTTCTGATGTTTTTAAAGATATTAAGTTCTTCATGGCTGTTTGTCCAAAGTATTCTGCCTGTAGTATGAGCTGACCAGATACAATCCAGTTCACAAATAATATGACTTGAATCATCATCACCACACAGATGTATCCAGGTTAGTGTACACGATCACTTTTTAGGGCAGTTGTACCTTACAAAAAGTTTTTGAACAGAAAATGTTTGTCTGGATAAATACATGTATAGAAATGCATTAGGTGCTTTAAAAGACCTTATGCTGCATCTGTTCCCTCTACTAGCAGGTATATTCCTAGTGCCCTGCTGTGGTATGTGAGGTGGTTAAAGGTGCTGAGAATTCTCTGGAAAAATAGACACAGTGGTTATCAGTTACAAAAATGAAATCCGGCTGAAGGAATCAGATCTCAGTAGATCTGATTTTCTACTGTCTGTGGTAAAAATCCATGCTTCACAAATTAGGGTCCTTTTAAGATACTTGTCAAACAAATATTTTTTTAATAAGTAAAACCTAGAAACTATTTTCCTAAAGTTTCCTGGGCTTCTGTCTACACCTGTATCTATTGTAATGCCCACCATTTATCCATCATCTTGGGGCTTTTTCTTTTCAACATCGATCATAAATAGTGAGTGTTAAAAAGTTCTTGATTTGGTAGTGGTTAATAACACAGTTCCTGCTGAAGTAGTTCTCTTGCATGCTATGAATTGAAAATTATAATTGGTAAGAACAGGACAGCAGATAACATTTGGTAATATTTTACCAAAATTTCATCTTTTTTGCTGTTTCAGTACCAACTTCATGTAAATGCAATTTTATGTGTTAATCTGTGTTAAAAAACTGAATGGGAAGAATGATGTCTCAGAGAGAGCCCTGATGTTGTCTCTGGGGACTTGGATGCTGTTTCTTCGTCAGGATCTCTCTGCTGTAGGACAAGTATTTTATACAGCCCTGTCCCTTGGTTGCTGCACATAAGATGAAGGTATTGCTTTTCAGTTTCCCAAATGATCTCTGGGTAAAAAAACCATTTGTAATGGCTAAGTATTAAGGTTCTGTAATGGCCTGACGAGTATCTAGCAGGATTTCACTTCTCTTGCCTGCTCTTCAATGTTAAAATAATAGAAATATGCATTAGTTCTTTCAGGAAAATAATAAGTACTGAAGATCTCTGAGTTGTTATGATATTTAGGAAATTTGCTCACGATAGTGCAGAGTGCCTTATGAGGGCCATTTAGCTGAGCTGGAAAACTTTGGGAGTTTGCAAAGCTCACTGCTGTGTGCGACAGCTCAGTTCTGCCTCGGAGAGCAGGGCTTTCTACAGCTGTGATGCTGCACATCACCTTCCTCTTCCTCTCTTGCAGGGGCTGAGCATGCCACATCGCTAGTGCCTTCTGCCTTAGATGTGAAAGGCAAAGTTGGCCGCCAAGGCAATCTCATTTTATCAATAAAAGCAGGGTGAGAGGCCATGTTCGGGTATAACAAACCTGACCTTTCTGTTCACAGGTACCAGGCTGCTCAAGCTAGCCACAGATATTTTAGCTGGTATTTTTGTCTAGGGCAAGCTGTTCTTGAGAAGTAAAGCTTGTTTATGAAACCTCCACTAAAAGCAGGTGTTGCAGACATCCCATTAGTAACCTTTGACTTACCTTCCCCTTTGAAACTTTTCATCCCAAAGGACTGACATTTCAAAGCCCGCCACCCCNTTTGTGTTCTTCCAAGTTTGCATATTGTAAACATTTTTCTTCTTTGCTCTGATGGAACAGAGCCAAAAATCTGCACAATGGGGGAACTAGATGTTAATGAGCAGAGATTGTGGGAAAATGTGTACCGGGCTGCCCTGCCTGACCTGCATGATAATGCTACATTTAGCACATTCTTTTCCATTGGTGTAGCAGGCCTTGAAATGGTAGCAAACAACACATATTGTGAAGGTTTGTTTTAAAGAAAACTGCTTTCCTAGGAGAGTGGAAATAACAAATTATTTATTGTGTACAGTTGGCAGATGGACAGCTGGCCCTGGAAATATTTATGCACAAAGAGTGGTGTGAAATTATATATTATTCTTCATGTTTTCAGTAAAGTTGCTTTACGTGAAGGTTTAAATTATGTCAAACACAAGTATTACGTACAGGCTCACACTGAATCAAGGAAGCTTACAATTGCTCTATGACTTATAGGGACTGATGAGAAGGAAGGAAAAAATGAAGGTTATTGGTCCTGTTAGGACAAAAAAATATTCTAGCACTTTGGCGTCTTCCAAATAGATTGTTTTACTCTGACTGTGCTCACAACCCCTTTTTAATGTGTTTATGTCAGTGGAGTTTTGTTTGTACAAAATTCTCCTGAAAAATTAATTTTGGCTCCTCTGAGCCAAGTTTCATTTAATCATAAAAAAAAATTTATGTCTCGACCATATGAAAATCATTAGGGGCAAAAGGATTCTGAGAACATAAACAACACCATGTGACTTAGACACCCAATTGCACAGCTTGAACTTATCAAGTGGTGAACATATTAAAATACTAAAGAGAACACTTACAGTCAGCATTTGGTGTGCAATGAGTAGGGAGAAATTTGTTTGCACAAAACTTCTGACTAACAAAGAGGAGTACTGAAGGAATTCATAACAAAAGACTGACTGTAGATAATTTCTGAGCAGGGAAAGGGCCTAAATCCATTAAACAAGCTATTTCTTGCAAACTTTTTACCCAGCCATTTTTTTAATTATGCTTTCATATATCCAACTTTGCTCTTTCAGTTAAGGAAAGAGTAATTCATGTAGTAGAAATTGCATACAAATGTGAACTGTTTACAGATGACATTCCAGATCCTCATCGGGAAATGCTTATTTCTTCACAGTCAAAGATTCCTAAAGAGCTTTTCTGTGGAGAAAGAGACTTCCACTCATTACCTTAAAAACAACACTCTTATCTCCACTGCGGAGTGGATATAGGCTCTGAGCCATATTTTGCAAAGGACAAAACAAATTCTTTAGCGGAACATCTGCTAGATAAGAGCAGCATTCCTTAGAGTAGGTTTTCGGATGAAAGAGATGCCAAAGCCTTGATTCCAAAAGTACTTATATGCTAAAACAACTACTGTCTGTGCTAGTTTTGTTACGTGCTTTCAGGAACAATTTCAAACCCCATCTAACACCAAAAATATGGAGGTGGTTAATAATATGCTTTGGGACTACTCAAATCAACTTGAATTTTGCATAATAAAAGAAAATAATGCAGAAGTATTAATCCCATTTCTGGAATCTTTAAAATAGTGTGAGATAGTATCTGACCAGTAGATAGGCGGTCTCTGTGTCAGTTATGAAATGGGTTCCTTTTCTCCACAAATAATGTCCATGCCATGAGCAGTCTGTGACTCCAGCCACTATACCTTCAGAGCAGCTGAAGGGTGATAGCTGTTCTGCATGTCCTGAAGTCCATGCAGTAAGGGAGATGTTGATGCACGTTTGCTCATGCTGTCATGCCACCAGGAAGGCCTTGCAGCAATGCACTGTCGCTCTGCCATGCAAAAACAGAGCGTGCCATTGAGAAAGGAAACGTGGCAAAGGGGACTGAGTACAAATTTATCATGTGTTCAAAAAAGCCGCTCGCTAACACCAGGATAACATCTGTTGCAGGGACCTTCCAGGACTGGAAGACTGGCTAAGGCTGAATCCTGCGTTCAGGAGAGTGCTTGGATGGCCTTGCTGTTTGTTCTGGGAAAATTGTAATGACCCAGGTGGGTGTCTATTACCAAGCTGGATACTTCCCATTCACATTTTTCACTTTGTCTTCCACATTTGTTGCTACAGTTCCAGGTTTCTGAGGTCCCCTGCTGCTTGGTACAGATGCAGAACATCTCTACTGAGTCAAATATTTCTGCATAATGATGTGAACCAAACTTTGACACGTGCTTATGACAAGCACCAACTTGGTGACCTTGTCTGGGGAAGCACCATGCTTTTTCTTGGTTAAGCTTTGGCTCATCTGCATTTCTCACAGAGCTGTACCTTCATCACGTGCCTTCCGTTTGTTTGTCTTACTCTTCATTGCAACTGAGGGATGTGTGGTCGGTGTTTTAGGAACTGCCCCAAGTGAAAGAGTCAGGGAGTTGCGCTGTAGCTGGAAACAGGAAAGCAGGAGCACAGGGTCTGTAGTGAAACAAGAGGGATTGAGAAAATTGCTTTTTCCATTTGTCCTCCTTCTGTTCCTGCTAGGTGCTCACTACTGTATGGGTTTGATTTTAATTTCTCAGCTGAAATTCTGCAGTTTGTAGATCATCATATCACAGCTTATGTCCCCAAAACTGATGAGTGCACCCATCCTACCTCTCTGCTGGTCCTGGATTTACATTCTTGCAGTTTTCTCTAGCTTAGCTTTCTGTTCTTCCATTATAAATAGTTTCCTTTAGTTTCACTGCCTGAAATTAACGTATTCTGTATGTGAATGCTACTTAAGAGTTTGCCTCCAGCTCGGCTAATGCACATAAGATTTCTTTCAGTCAGTGCTAACTTCCTCATCAGCAATTGCTATAATTCAGACTAAGTGATGTAGGGGGATCAGAACATATTGCATCTCAGATCTGGGTCTTTCCTGGACCGATTTTGTTGGCAATAGAATGCCAGGTTGGAAGGGACCTCAAGGAACATCTGGTCCAATAGAAGGCATTCATCCCGCTCTGCTTTCCCTCGGGCGTTTGAGTACTCACAGTACTCAAACCTGGAAGAGTTAAGAAAGTTTTCAGCAACAGTACCCCACCCGCATTTGTGCTGCTTTAAAGAGATTAAATGGAGAGTTATGTTCTGTTAAATGTATTTCAAGCTGCTAAAACTTTCAGGGCTCCTGTAGTAAGTGTGAGGCTTATTCAGAAAAACATCACTCTTAAGGAAAGCACTTGAGCACAAGATAAAACATGATTCTTAATAGCAATCAGCAAGCATGTATTTAGGTGCTTTTCAATATAGGTCTTTGCAGAGCTGATCTCACATCATCTTTTTATTTCTTATTTTGCTGGTAATAGGTGTCATCTTAAATATATTTGCAATAGATATTTCTGAAATATTTGTATGATCCCTTGCCAATTCCTTGCCACCTCTGTTTTTTTAATACAGTTCCCCAAATCTCTCTTTTAAAAATAGTACCAGTGCTCCCATTTTTACAAATGGTGAGCTGAGGTACAGAGTGATTGAATAACTTTCCCGCTCTGACAAAAGAAAAATTTGACTTATAGCATCCAGTCATCCTTCCTTTCCTCATCGGGAGCTCTTCTTGAAAATGGAGGAATAATTTCTTTTGAGACAGTGATGTTTCACAGAGCGAGTGCAGCTCTGCTCTCATGTTAAGAAATTTAAGCTTTTGAAAACCCTCTTGCTGCCAAAAGACTCTTCTCTTTCAGACTTTAGCTATGGGTGACCCTCTGTTTAAAGTCTTGTCCAGCTGTGCTTTATAAATATCTCTTAACTGACAAATGAATTATTTCCTTCAGTTAAGCTCTCTGTATTGCTATGAGGAGTTAGCAAACACACAGTTTTACAGTAGACTTATTAGTTTGCCAAATCGGTTGTCTTGTGTTTTTGTATTTGGTAGTTATGCCTGTATATTTTTAACTTTCTGGCATGATTTTGACCCGGTTTGGTGAAGTGTTGTCAATCATGGCTGCAAGATATAGGAAACAATACTAGAAAATAAAATCTTGCCATTTTTAATCTAACAAAACAGTTCTGTTGCTGATCATGTCTGGCTGTCTAACAGATGGGCTAGTGTCCCATGAGAAGACAGCCACTTCCTTGCATAATAAACAAAGAAGGAGAAGTTGTCTGCAAACCATTAGTGTATTGTAAAGTTAGATGAAATGTCTTGATATTGTCAGAATGGGTTCCTCAAGCACATTTCTTTGACATTCTGTCATAAGTCAGATACAAGACTGTTAAATCAAAATTAAAACTTTAAAAGGCTGCCAACTGTTTAACTGTTTCCAATGAAAAAGCACTAGTAAAAATATCCTCCATTTTCTAAATATTGACAACCAACTAATAGACAATAAAGGATTGAGTAGGGTATTTGGTGAAGGCAAGATCATTCAGCCCACGTGCCACATTCCCAACACGTGGTAGAGAGTCCCTTCTCCTTTTTCCCTTTTACAAATAAGGCTGTTTAAGCCCGTAGACCACGGAGCTGTTGAGCAATATGCTACTTACTAAGTGGCCCTGACAGGCCTTAAGACCTTCTTGCTAAAATTCCACGTTTAAGTTAGAGGCAGAAATAAATCCAGTGATCTGAGAAAAAAAAGAAAGACCCAATCTGGATAGACTGAAGTGGTAATCCCCTTTTTTATCCATCTTAAAACTAAGAAGGGCTTAAAGCTAGAACTGAAGTCTTTCACATGTGCATTGCTGAAGACTTTTAAGGAACAACTGTAGACTGAAGGACTGACAAAATCCAATGAAAACTACACTGCAGACTCTTTTTGTTTGACTTTTATCATAGTTTTACAGTTTGTATTTCTGTTTCTAGAATATGTTGTCAATAGAGAAAACTTTAGGAGAAAATATGCTGAAATCAATGTGAGCACCTTTTCACAGTTTCTTCTCTGCTTTAGAGTGACTGAAATGGGTCTAATGTGGAAAATTAAAGGGGGATTTTTCAGAAAAATCAATGATCTCTGAGTTTTTATATTCAGAATATGTGGTATTTTACATATCTCCCAAAGTGTTTTAACTTTTTGGATTGGTAATTGTTTATGTATACAGTACTTTTTCTATCTGGCCTCCTCTTTGTAGTTCACTGGAAAAATATAAAATTTTCTTAATTGGCTAGAAGGTAGAAAATTCTACACATTTCCTAGAAGTATAAATCCTGAAAATGCGGCTTGACTTGTTCACTGCTTGTAACTCAACTTGCATTTTATTTTACCCCATACTCTGTCTTCTTTCTTCATACTGAATATGTAAGCAGCAAATCCTAGATCATCATAAGCCCAGATAGTGTTTATGATGTTTATGTTAACTAGTGAATTCAAATAACCCAGATGTGCTATAGGAAACTTCAGTTTAATCTGAGGTCACATGACAATTATCAAGACAACTTCTTTAAAAATATCCTCCAAACAATCTCCCATTTCTGTTGATTTCTCTCTATCTTTACATGTCATTCTAAGGAAATGAAATGAAACTCACTTCTCTATAAAGGCTACGTAAATTGTAAAAGTAATAATGCCACTCTTGTAAAAAGCAAACAATGTCATTGGGAACAAGTGTCTTATTTCATTGTTCATTCTTTATCATACAAAATCTGAGTATTTACAAAGGACCTTAGGACAATTCTGTGGGATATAAAACAGCAAAGCAGAGCAGGGGGCTTGAGGCAGGGTTTTGATTCTCTGAAGCAGCTTTCCAGTGTATTTAAAACAGTACAAAGGATAGTAACTTTTTCTTAATCCTCTCTTTGAATAAAACAGTGACATTTCAAAGGCTGCAACAGTTTTGAAAACATAATTAAGGTAAGCCCCTTTAACTTTGCATCATACTAATTCTGTGGAATCGTATGTAACCAATGGTTAAAGCGAATAACTGGATCAAGATTTGTGCCTCTAGTTTAGCAGGACCTCTGGTTCATACTTTGAACCAAACAAACCCTGAACATTCTTTTCCCTCATTCATTCCTGTTAGGAAGTTTTATGAAAAGCACAGGCAGCACAATGCATCAGCTCCTTTCAGCAGGGCTTTTTTGGGTCCTGGAGAAAGTGTAAGAGAACAAAAATGTTCAGTCTGCTCTGTTTGTAATGAAGGTCATGGCACTGCATTTTCTGTCTGTTATTTTCCTCAACAAGTTTGTATGCCTGCTAGGGTAGAATGGGGAAAATAGAGCTAGGACTCTTAGATTTGTTCCAATTAGGCCATGAAACAACAGTTTAGTAAGACGAATACTTTTAAAGTAAAATAACCGCAACATTCTTCACATATCAATATGAAGAATAGTTCCTAGCATCAGAACATCTTTCAGTGCACCTCCTTACAATGCTCAACAAAACAATTTGAGTCAGCCTTAAGAGCTGACAACTTACATTACTTAAATGTTTGTTCTGCATATTGGTTTCAATACTAAACTTTCTCCTTTTGTCCTTTATTATTCCTAATCTCTTATGTCAGAGGAAAATGATGACCTCCGTCATGAAATCAAAAGAAAACCTGGCGCTACCGATAATGTGATTAAAATGTGGAATTAAAAGATCTGACTAAAATGATGGAGGAGGAAAGCAAGGAAGGGAAAATAAATCAGAATCAGTGAAGGAAACAGCTTTGTACAAATCTTTACAGTGCAGCCAAAGTCCATGAGAACTATGTGTATTCAATTTATATCAGCAAATACAGTTGGGGGCCTGGCTTCAGATACCGTGATCCGATGCATATTGAGTTACACCAGAGATCTGCTCTGTTCCTGGACTTCTGCTGCGTGTGTCCCGGCATGCTGGGTAGCTGCGGTAACACTCGGTGCCTTAGCTGCTGATTGCGGACCACAGCGCTGCGTGTGGTTTGAGAATCTGATTATCAGAAAACTCTTAACAAAACCGAGAGTTCGGGCTCACTGCCTCAAGTCTCTTGCTGTGGCAGACGACCTGCGTCGCTGTAATCCTGTTTATAAATCTAATGTCCTTCATCTTGAACCAGGAAGCTTCTTGCCTTCGCAGCCCTACTGGAAAGCTGTACCAGAAGCACACTGCTATGATAGTGCAAATTTTCTCCTAGTTTTTGGTCACACTGTGCTGAACTTGTTGCTGTCTATGCTGCCTAGCACAGATGAAATAATTGAGTACATTCACTCTTGGCCTGCATTTTGCTAAGTTAATAAGCCAAGTCCCCTTAATTTTCTCTTATAAGAGAGGCTACACATTCCTCTTAACACCTGAATACTCCTTCTTTGTACATTTTCCAGTCTTTTACCTTCCTTGAATGTCAGTGATGAGAATTTATACGCACAGTCTCAGGTGAATTAGTACTAGGGCATGGTGCAATAGTTTCAGTAATTCCCTTTTCTACTTTGCCTGAAGCCTTGTGGAGTTGCATTTGCCTTTTTAAGTGCTGACTATGATCAAATAAAATAACATGCTCATTTTCCTCCTTTGTTGCGTAAATCATGATCTCTGAGCTTGTAAGAGAAATTCTGTTTTTCCCTTGCTGATACATCATTGCAGTCTGTGCAGCTGAGTTTGTTGAGATCATTCCTGTGCAACACTCTTGTCTTCCTCAGCATGGGCAGGGCTCCCCTGCTTCATGTGATTACTGACTTTCGTTAGAGCACTTCTGTTGATTGTTACCAAAGTCATTAATGACAGTATTAAATACATCCTGATCCAGACTAATAGGTTTTTTTTAGGTACTCATCTAATAATCTTCTAGACTTTCCATTGTGGTGGTGGTGGGTTTTTTTTAAGATCAGTTGTCATTTGGTTTGCTATAGTTATTGAAATGCTGATACTTCTATATGCCTTTGGAAACACATCTGATGATTTTCAGGAAGCCAGATAATTTTCTCCTTCACGTAGCAGTATGTAGCATCTAGTGTGTAGCATACCTTTCACACACCTTTATCTTGAATGGTCTTTAACATTACTACTTCTTCCTAGGTTCTTGTATGTTATTGAACAACAGCCCAGGATGGGACCTGCAATTGCTCAGATCACTCTTTCCCCATTCTGAAATACAGGGACTACATTTATTATTCTCTAGTCATGTAATACACTGCTATGAGACCCCTCGTGCAGGTGGTTCAGCATGTTTGTATGGAGATTGTTTGGTGTTTCTTGACTTGAATCCATTTAACTCTGAGCTTTTTTCATTCCTGTACTAGCATTCATATTAATTACCTTTTTGTGTTCTATTGTTTAACATCATTAGAAAATGAGCTGCTCTCAACAATAACAAGATCTTTGTAATTTCCCAAATATCGTAATTAAAATCTGTTTCGTTAGGTTCTCAAGCGCTTTGTTAACTCGAGACAAAGGGGGGGATTTTCATAGTCACAGATAGGATTTAGACATCAAATCTCTCTCTTTCCTCTGCCTTTCACCTTTAGAAAGTCTCTTCCCATGAAAGTGTATATGATTTCTGAACTATTGTTTCTCAGGAGGCAGAGAGTAATATAAGGAGCAGACAGCTCTGACTTTTTTTAACACCTGCCAGCTCTGTAACACCTCTGGCCTTTTTCTTCAGGGCTTCAATAATTAGAGCTGTGTGAAGTTTCACACGTAGAATGGAACGGGATGATTCTAGCGTCTGATCAGGTCAAAGGCTAAATTCCTCTGGTGTGCAACATGTTACCCTAGGCTGAATTACAGCTCTGTAAACCAGAATGGTTAGATCCTCAGCTTTGGAATATTAACTTCTTAATTTATTTTTTTGCAATAGATAGAGAATCACCACATCACACAACTGTCAGTTTTATATCGCTGCTGACATCTTTTGCCCACACCTTGCAACCTGAATTGCAGATGTGTTTCTATGCTGTGTTGCAATACCTCCTTGCTTTTCTAATTGCAGGAGGACATGTGGATGACACAAAGCGTCACACAGCCTTGACCCAACAGGCTGAGTCACTGCTGACAAAAAGCAGCGTAGCTGCCTAACTATGTGCTCTGTGGATCGGGCCCGAATGTGGCAACCTCACAGCAAGTGGTAGCCACCAGTCTAAACTGGAAGTTGTAAGCAGGCATGCTTGATAGAAGTTGTATAAACTCTCTATGGCATTGCCTCCGCCATGAGAATTACAAGCTCTGATCATGCAAACTAGGGCTCTTGGAAGAATAAGAAGGTGAGGAAGCTTTTTGGATAAGCCGGCACACGAGTACAAGTTTTAAACAACCTCTGTGTAAAACTTCACTTTGTGCCAAGTGCCTGAAGAGCTAGATGCCAGTTTGTTGCATGCTTACTAGAGTGGTTGATACTATTTTGTTTGTGATGTATTTAAAGTACTGAAACCTTTCCTTAAGATTTATGTGTCCTTCCAAAGGGCACCCTGTGAATAGGCTAAATGCTTGGCATGCTTTCACCCTGGCTGCACAATCTGGCAAAGGCTATGGATAACTGGGTCTGGGGATGGAAAATGCAGCTCTTCCCCTTCTCCCAGATGAAATTCTTAACAGTACTCTTTAGTTTGGCAGTCGATTGCTTCTATCAAGATACAGTTGCCTTTGGCCAAGCCTCTGGGATCTCTGCAAAGCTTTTCTCAGTCACAAATCATTTCTTCATTCAGCATGTCACTTGACATCTTTGGTGTTATAAATTAGTTCAAGAGGGTGGACACCCATTTCACCTCCTCACCAAGGGCTCAGTTCTCATGTTTTCTGAAGTTATTTATTTTTGCTTTAGGGGACAATGCAGTTCTTCTCCCCTACTGCGCTATCAAGAGAACAAGTCCCTTTGAGCCAAACACCTGCTTTCCTTTAAAAAGAATGATGGGGAAATGCCTTTTTAAAAGCCTCTATTTATCTGCTTTCTTAATTTACAAAAAGTCCCTGATTACTCAGATCCCCAGAGATTTGGGAAAAAGGCATAGCAGACCAAAGTCAAAAAGAAAAGGAAAAATACAGTACTGCCTTTCTCTTGCCACAACAGGGACAAAGCCGTGGCAATGTGCCCTCAAGGTTACCAGACCCTTATTCTCTCCTGAGTTCAATCTGCTGAAGTGACTGTTCTCTACTAAGAAAAAAATAAATAAATAAAAAAATAGGCTGCTTGGTGTCTATGAGCTCCAGCTTTGGGATTCTTTGCTGGCCAGCACCTGCAAGTTGGAAGCCAGCTAAGAGACACTGTTACTTTACCTTACAAGCTCCACTCTCCTCATCCAGAAACTTCCTCTCAAGATGCAAATAGAGATGTCTGTGTTAGGAGCCTGTGCCCAGGATGTTCATGGGTGCATTGGCCTATGATGATTTTATGCTGCTTCATCATTTTCTCTTCTCTGACAAATCTAGAAGAAGGTGTCACAAAGCTTTATTCTTAGCTGTAACTTTAAAAAGGCCTTAAGAGTGTTAAGCATCTAAATCTTATTAAATTCCTAATTCTTTTATTATTTTTGAGAATCACATCCTCAGTTGTTCTTTTTCTACAGGTTTTAAGGTGGCAATTTGCTGACAATGTGACCATGCTGCATAGTGTTGCCACAATTTCTGGGTACACCAGATGCTTCTGTTCTAGCACGAGCGGTGTCTTACAGTGCCACAGGGAAGAGCTGGTGCTGTTGGTGCATCTGAGCCCTGACACAGCACCAGAACTTCAAAGTAACAGATCACGTTCTGTGGGCCAGCAGGTAAGGAGCATAAACACTCCAAGCAGACAGGTAACAGATTTGGCCACAATTAAATTTGTTGTGGCCTTCAATTACTCTTTTGCTGTATCAGTATCTTAAGAGCTCAGCCACAGACTACAGCTGTATGGTACTGTACAAACACATAGAGGAAAAAAAAGTTCTTGCTACCAAATGGTTTAGCGTTGGGTCGCCTTGCTTATAGCTTATGATTTTGATCTAAAACATGCAGAATAGTGTCGTCTAATTTGTTTCTAGTCTAGTTTCTAAGACCAGCATAGGACAGGGACGTGACTATAACGGTGACTCCTATGCCTTCAGCTGATCCTGAGCACTTCAAGCAAAAGTTTGCATCTGCCCAGTTTTGGCCTTGGCAGGTGGCCTGTGGCCAGTGAGCCACAGCACACCCTCCACTGCTGCCTTCACACCGCTTTCAGCATCTTCCTAAAACAAGTTCTCTCTGAGGCCGAGTGATTCCATCTCTTTCTGCTTTACCCTCTGGGCTGTTGTGCGTTCAGCTGTTAGCTGAAGTAAGAAAGGCAGCATCACCTTGAGACCGAATCATTTCCCTCCAACTCGGTCCAGATTTGGGAAGGTATCTAGGAGATACAGGTATAAGAAAATCTATTAAGAAATTACCTCATCTAAAGGTGGTTTCATCTTATGTGTTGTTGGGTTTTGCGGGGGTTTTGTTTGTTTATTTGGTTCTGTTTTGTATTTCTCCTCATGGTAATGTGTAAACTGGAGTCAGAAATGCCTGGTCCCAGTGTCTGCAAGGTTCAGATGCAGGTCTCAGGTCAGGGTGGTTTGGAGTAAGGACTGAGGCTTGGTTCTTCCTGTCACAGGTAAATATCCTAATGAGGAGACTATGATGATTGTGTGGGGAAATTTTCACATTATTATCTGTTGAAGGTGCTGTAATTTGTAAAAGAATAACTCTTTATTGCATGAGCAGAAGAGGCAGATTAACCCTATAAAGCTGTTTTCGAGTGTAGTGGTGAGAACAGAACAGGGTTTTCAGAGAGCTGGCTTCAGATCTCTGCTTTTTGAGAGGGACAGGGACCCCTGCCTTGCAATGTCATAAGCACTAAACTTCCCCACTTCCAGCAGTTCGGTGGGGGCAGAGAATTAAATAAAAAAATCAAAAGATCTTGATCTGGAATCCTTTACAGATACAGTGAAGAGCCAGAAAGTAAGTTACAAATAATAGCATATTGGTATTGATTTGAAAAAGTTGTGGAAAAGAAGGAATATTCATGACTTGTATATTTGCTAGCTCAGCAGAAATGTGTTTTCAACTTGGTCTCAGGTATCACGCTAGAGTATAGTGAATGTATACAGTAAATTTCATGTATAGAGTATAGTGTATCTCTTAACTATGTACTTAGACACTATTTCATGGGCAGTAGAGCATACTTATACTTAGAAGTATTTTCCATAATGATAACTTTGACATTTTATGTGACTTATAATGTGAAATAGTTCAAGACACAATTGCACGCCTAAATGGAAAAACATCTACATAAGCAGAATATCATATTCATTATAAATTGTATGAAATTTTACAGACACAACAATTTTTACTTTTTTTTACATTTCTAGTAACCAAACATTTTTTTCCACTAGGACCATGTCTTGTAGTTAGTGTATCCCTTCCATGCAAACAAATAAACTAGGCTTTACAGAGAACTGCAAAATCAGTTGTGTGAAACCAGTTTAGCTGAGGAAACACTGTATGTAAAAGAACAAGAATCTGATGCCTTTTCTTCTGAAGAAAAGCATACGTGACAGGTAACCCCACGGACTGTAGTGTAATTATGAGTGGTAAGAAACCTGAAAGTCTGATGAAATGTGAAACTATATACAGCTTTTCTTTTTATTTGCCTTTTTAACTCATTGAACATGTTGATTGAAGCTTGACTAAAAGTTTCTAGCAGGCGTGTGAGGGTCGTCCAGAGGCTGGATCTCAGAAATATTAGGCAAATCCTTTGTCTGTGCTTCTGTAGGCAGAGTGAAGCCTGTACACTAGGGAGGGTTCTTGAGTTTTCAATCTGGTTTTGTTCAGGTAACATTTTAATTTGCTCTCCTCTCTCTGGATTCGGTAAGGACTTGCCTCAGAATGGCCCAGTACAGATTAGTTTTCAAAAATTACTACATTCAGAAAAACAGTAATTCTCAAGAGCAAACACATAATCTCATACACAAAACACACCTTGGGTTTTATTCATTTCTCACTGACATAAGGTGTAATTTAGTTGTCTAAAATGGAGTCATTCGTGATTTACGTCAGAAACAGGCCCACAAAGGCTATTTTTAACACACACAACCAAATGACATCTAATTTTTTCACATTCACTCCCCAGTGTTGTTGTATACATCCTCGGTGGCATTATTAAGTGGGGCTTTTCAAACAGATGAAGTATGTTACTTACTGTGGCTAAATTGTAAGGAAAGAAGAGATGGCTGTTTGCCAGTGAATGGTGTGTAGCTTGTAGAAGCATGTAATTACATAAATCACAAACATATGCAGAAGATGTTTTCTCTTTACATTTAACTGGTGTTGCCTGGAGCTATAGCTGCTTGCAACTCTTATTTAATTACCATAATTATTTTAAATGTGTATATCTGGGTAATCTTTGAGCTTTATGAGAATTTTATTCATACCTTATCAGTAAAAATCTAAAGGGTCCCATTGTTTCCCCAAAGGGGCTGCAGTAACCAGGTTTCTCCAGATTTCAGGGATAGGGTGGCTGTAATGTTTATATCTTTATTTTGAATTGCAGGTTTTTTAAAAAAACGAGCCTCTGAAACTAATCGGATCTTGAAATCTCAGTAGACACTATAATTTCCTGGTAGGAAATTAAGCATTGTACATTGTTTGTGGAAAGAAGGTACCTGGAGAGGTCCTGATTAGCTTCTTTTACATCTTAATTTGCTGACTGTGTAAATGTCGTTTTGCTAAACAGATTGACAAGTGTCTAGGAAAGGTATTGACTGTGTTAAAATGGATACTTCCTATGGGAAATGTCAAAACCCCCGACAAACTAGCTGGGATTTTCCAGTTAATTTTGTCAAGCAGTCAGATGTGCTAGAGCAGGACATTTTTTAAATTCTCTTCTGCACTAGTGTAAACCTGATTCAAATAACTGATGCTAATGGAGTTGCCCCAGAAATACCACAGGATAGCAAAGGCTTTTGGTGGTTCTCCCATTTGTGTCAGTCTTCTGTTGACTTCACGCCATCGGTATTGGTCAAGTTACTTCTGGCTCACACCAATACAAATGAGAAAAGACATGCGTTCTGATATATAGGACAACTGGCCAATGTAGACACACTTCAGTTTTCCCTAACTAATGGAAATTGGTGAGTATAGAATTCCTCCAGTTGAATACGTTGGAAGTGGTAAGACCCTCGAGAATAAGAAATCTGATAGCTAAGTAAGTTCAAAAGACCATGCAGTAGGAACCATAAGCAACTGTCACACATAACGGATGGAGAATACTTATGAGTACAGATACAGAATCCTTATGAACTGAAAGACTAGGAAAGGCTGGTTTTGTGCAAAAAGAGTAGTATAATTTATTAGTTCAACTCTGCATTTATAAAACCATGGGGTTTTTTGAGCTCTTCCTGGGTTACAAAAAACAGTTGGTTAAACACCTGAATGCAAAGAGAGTGAAGCTGCAAAGGTTTTGTGTTCCAGCAAAATAAAAAATAGTCATCATGAGCAATTTTAGAAGTCCAGACCTAGAAATAAGTGCCCAATGGAGAACAAAATTGAGCAAACACAGTACGTTTAATTATTTGGTGTCAGGGGAATAAGATGATCATTTGCCCCTTGTCTTTTTTGTCAACCACCATAGTTAACCTTGGGAGTGATGCCTCCTTAAAGAACTTCGGTAAGTCATGAGATCGTTTTTGTTTGGTTGTGTTGTGACATGCCAACTGTAGATCATATGTGCACTTTTGTGACACAGCTTAGTCGTCTTCCACCACCCAAGAGACAACATACACAAAGCGTTATTGTCCAAGATCAGTTGCTAAAATCTCTTGTGGAAAATACATAAATGAATAAATAAATAAATAAGCAAGCCTCCGGAATGCCAGGGAACAATGCACTTTCCACATCAGAGACTGGTTTGTTTAATAACCACAAATTATTTCAGGTAATTTGGCACCAATTTAATTGCACCCACAAGAATGTCCTCGACAACAACAACAAAAAGAAGTAACAAAAGAACCACCCCTACTACCAACCCCATCAGGATGAGCTGAAGGCAGAGTTTCCATTCATTAAATTATGATTAGCCTTGCTAATACCTTGTCTGTCAAATCCCCATTGCGTGCTGCAGACACACCAAAGGGAAACATGTATGTGATGTTTTGAGAAGGAAGCTGATGAAAAGTGATACTTTTCCCACACATTAGAATGACAATAAAATCTTTCAGATGAAGGTGCGCACTAAACCAGGCATTAAAAATGCAGATTATGAACAGCTGAAATTAAAATCCAGACAAGGCATTGTCAGTTAATGTCTTTCATTAAAACAAAGAGCATGAGGACATACACAATATTCGCTAATTTTGAGGAGCAATTAATCCGGATTTGAAACTAGAATTTGTTCTGTTCTTTTTCAGTTCACATATTTCTAAATCACTCTGTGATTAGAAGACTCCGATGGTTACACTAATCGACCATCTCTGTAGTATTGGCATCTGTACAGAGGGTGATATATGCCCTGTCAGAAGATTACAATGCTCTTTGCTGAATAGCAGAAGAATGTGGGAATGGGAAAGCCCCCTAGTTTTGCCTCTGGGAAGAATATATCTTGGCAATTTCAAATAGTGAAACCAAACACAGACGTTTCAAAGATTCATTTAAAAAGCTGATACTGGAAAGCTGATGTGAAATTCCATCCAGTTCAAGTGCTTTGGGTTCTCTCCAGCACAATGGAGAAACTTCCTTCTGGCTGCCCTGAAATACATTAACCTGCAGCTGACCAAAGGTGGTGCCATCACAGAAAGAACAGTGTTCGGTACAAAAAAAGCCCTTGCATTTCTTCTCACGAAAGCCATGTTTACTACGGCTTTTTTCGCAATGAGATTTTCCCCTTCAGTGAAGCAGAGAAGACACTACAGGCCAAACTTTGATAAAAGGTCCATGACAGAATATAAGAAAGACTGTCAAGCAAATTGAGTCAACGTAATTGTTCCTTAAAATCCAGACATCATTTTATTTGTACCTGATCAAGAATTCCTTAAGATAAAATGAAAATATCCAATTCCAAGTCAGAAGACAACCATGGTTGTGTAGTAGGTTCCTTGTTCTCAGACTACTTACTGTCCATGTCTCCAGCTTTGTCTTGAGTGGCTGTGTTTTGGCTCTGATTGTTACATGCTCCAAAAAGTATACCTCAATATGTGTTTCCTTTATCTTCAAGTGTGCTGCAGGCAATCTGATCTGATTTTTTTTATTCCTGTTCTTTATCATCATATCTTTTCAGTCAGGTGTATCAGTGAATAGAAACATAAATACTGCCACAATTAAACAGAAATTCTCAAATCTCTAAGTGATAAGAATTTTGTACTACGGGCTGCTTAGAATGGTTTCAGCCTGAATTGAATTAGTTTTTCAAAGGATTTCTTTGTATGGTGACTGAATCTTTTGCATGATTGTTGGGGTGGGGTGGGGAGAGAGCAGAAAAAATAGGTTCTGCATGTTAATAATAATTAGATGACATCTGTGAGATGAAACATTGCAGCATGAATTACCTAACTTCATTCAACTTTGAAGTCCACCAGATTGTTATAAAGTTTGCAAAACATCTGATCATCTATTAGGAATACATGGTAAATTCCCCATCTTAAAGTTATACCCATACATTGAAAGGCTGTAGTACTTGTGACTTGAAGTGAAAGGAGCTGGATGTGATTACAAATTGAACTGTAATGTAATCTGGGCTTTTCCAGTCAAGTTTTCCAGTGAAAGTTGAGGTTGGCTAACGATTTCTTTCCTGTGCACTGCCCTAAGGATCCGTTCTGTTTCTCCAGGCCACCTTGGCAAGAGACATGCAGATATTTAAAACCCCTAATTAATGCCAGGTATTTCACTTCGCTTTTATTTTTAAAACATGAAAATAATTGCTACGCCAAAGCAAAAACAAATATTTTCCATTTGCCATTCATTACAGATGTCAGACAGCCATAAATATAGAAATGGTCAGCTGCAGGTGTAACCTCGTTCTGTTGTGTAATGCACACTCTGTTCCTATAACATTACTAAAAATGGTCTGTCTGGCTAGTAAATAGCACTACCATTACATAGTAAAAGGTGAAAATTAATGTGAATGTTGCTGGTGAGTTAGCTATATTAACAAGCCAATCATGTAGTATTAGCAGTTATAATGGGGAACAACATAAAATTTTAAGAGCTTCTGCAAAAACTTTCAGTCCTTTCAATGTTAGGAATTTAAAATCAGTGCTGTCCAGTAGCTTTATTCCTTTAAATTTAGGAGGAAAAAAAATTAGGAATTTTAAAAATAGTCCCTGACATCTGCACCTCGAAAAAAAAAAAAACCAAAAAAAACCCCAAACCAAAACCAAACCCCCCTCAAAAAGGGTCCAACCTGCACATATCACTATTATCTCAGATGCTCTACTGGTAAAGCTTGGTTGCCTCCATCAAAGGTTCTGGCCCATGAATGATAACCTTTGATAGCTAACTGATAGAGAAGTGATAACCCCTTACTGATAGCAAAACCTTTCCCACACCCAGAGTCAGAAGAGAGTGCAATCTAAAAAGGCAGTGAGTAAAGGGAAGACAATAAACAAACAAAAGACTAACTGATTTCTTCTACCTAGACACAGAGCTATCTCTGACTAGCCGCCCATTTGGCCCCGTGTCCTCTTGCTGGTCTTGCACGGTACTTTGGGAAAAACTATATAACCAGACTATATAACCTATGTTTCCTGCCTGGAGTTTCCTTCCAGATTGTGTCAGCAGTTTGATGGAGTTTCTCACACAGATTTATCTTGACCGTTACAGGTAATAACAGGTAATGGATCTATCACCTTCAAATTGTCTAATCCTTCTCTGAATCCACTTGGGTCTCTACAGCATCCAGAGGCAATGAGTACCACAATTCAGTTGTGTGCTGTGCAAAGTGCAGCACGCTGAGAGTCACGGCCTTTGGCAGCAAGGTTCTTTAGGTCCTGTTTGTATGTCCTCAAACAATTACTGTTGTGTGTAGTCCTAGAACAGCTTCCTCTCTATCCTGCACATCTGGGAAAGAAACACATGCAGTCTGGCCCAAGATGATAAGTAGGATGATGGGAATCTGCCTGATGAGTAACATATTTTGTGGATTGTTTATATTTGAGTCAAATGTACTAATTCCCCCTCTCCGTCTTCCTTCCATTCTTTTAATTTTATTCTTGGCTGCAGAAAAATCGCTGAAGAAAAATGTACCCTGAAAGACAGACTGTTATGCTTGGCAATGCTTTATTATGTTGCTGTGCCTCAACACCATATTTGATCTGAACTTATTTTGAGGAGATAAGTAGATTAAAAGAAAGTTAATTGGAAATATTTCTATTTCATGTATTGGTTGGTAACATACATCAGAAGGTAAAAATTGAAAGATAAATGTCTATCAACTAGAAAAGCAAGTCTGCTCTCAAACCTGGTGCTATGAGTTCCTGTGGAAAACTTTGCAGTGATATGACATTCCTAACCTGCCTAAACAGGAGCACACAGAAGAACTGATAGCAGTTTTATCTTGTACTATACTTCAGAAATTACATCAGTGAAAATCTTCTATTTCCCAAAGTCAAGTGCCTATGAATTCGTGCCTATAACTGCGTTTTTAACTGCAGTCTATCAAGCACAGCAATTAGATAGATGTTATGGTGAAGAAGGGAAGGATGAGGGAATTGAATTATTACATATTTGTAAACCAGTGTTAAAATCTGATCTCAGTCAAGTTAACATCAAAGCTGGGAGTTCAGTGGGAGCTGAATAAACCCTGAAGATGTTTTGTCATTGTTTGCACTTGTGACCAATAAGTGAAAAGGAAAGTTCAAAAATTTCTTGTCTACAGTCTCTCTGCAGCTTTGAAGCCCCTTGGTTTGGCTGGGAGCACTGCTGCCCGAGAACTTTCAAGCGTTTGCAGGTATGGGGCCGGAAGACACGGATGCACGTCGGGAACGGGGACCCAGCAGGTTAGTCCGTCATCTTCCCAGGTGCACGTTCTCACCTGGGGTTTGGTTCTTACGGGCTTTAAACAAGTGGAGGAGGTGGCGGCAGCATTTTTCATGCTGAGCACAGGCTGCACAGTACCTGCTAAGGAAGGCAATGCAATGCAGAACCAAATTTGCCTTTTGTGGGTTTAACAGTTGGTTTGGGAAATACTGTGATTTTACAAGCCAGGTCTACTAAACAAGACAAAACTGCCCTTGGTGGTCTCTGCTTTGAGCAGCATTTAAAAACTATTGAATTTCCGTGGTTAATTCTAACATGGTACCCCACGAAACCCAGGTGTAATGCTGCAAGGAGGTATCACCCTGGAAAGAAAGGACAGGTACCGCAAGGAGACAGGCTTAGAAGTGCCCCAGAGAGGCAAGATCTTGTAGGAACTGCAGCTTCTTGTGTTACCTTCTCTGATGCCTGAGTTGAACCTAGCAGTCTTTCAAGAAAGCAGATTGCAAGGAAATGGCTAGTTGCTTTTGCAGTGCTAATGCTGCCCTAAGTTAAAACATTTTATGATTACCTATCCCTGCTCAAAACACAAGTATCTGTGAAATGTTACTGAAGAGAATGACATGAAGCCAAAATGGCTCAGCACTGCGAAAGAGGTAGGAAGCAAGCATATCAAAGATGCGTTAGTGATTCTATGCCTCTTCTTGTATTCTGGAGTTTGTAGCAGTCACAGAAACAATTTAGAAAAGAAAATAGCTATAAATCATCACTAAGTTCATAATTCCTACAAAGTATACTTAAGCGTTATCACTGTCCTAAACAAATTTCCACTCTAGATACTGCATTCCATGAACGGTGCTTCCAAATTCCGTCTTCAGTTACAATTGAAATAGCAGGAAACACCCTAGAAAAAAAACCACCATTGTTGTATCTCTGTGATTTATAAGGTCGTTTTAGGATCCTTTAAGAAATGGCCGCTGACTGGCCCAAAAATAAAAAGTGAAAATAAACACAAGAATTGTTGTTATGTTAGACAGATGGCTTTTGCAAAAGCTTGCGTTGCACAATTTCTATGTGAACAGTGAGGTAACCCAGTATTTTTCATCAATGTGTCATCTCCACATTCTTCGTCTTTCCACTAACTTTAGACTGCTGCTTTTCTCCAGAAAAAGGAGCAGGAGTTTAACATTGTCTGCCACAGAGAGAAAGGGAAATAGTTGAGAGTGAAATACTGTTTTCAAAAACACATTAGTGAAAACAGAAAGAGAAGACAGGAAAGTGGGAAAGAGTGGCCATTTAAAAAGCCAGGGAGGAACAAAAGGAGTGAGAGGAAGGGTAAATGGAAGGAGAGAGTGTTGGTGAAAGAGCTGATGGGCAGGTAAAATGAAGTAGCAGTAAAGAGAAGATTATGAAGGGTCAAAAAGGTAGAAACAAAGAGAAAAAGATGGGAAAATAATCACAGGCAGTAGTGAAAGAGAAATTAAAAGGATGTAAAATCAAATAAAAACAGTAGATGGAAGGAGATCTAAAGACAGGAAACAGGAAAATGTGGGAAAGAAACAAGAGACAGTGGCATTTAATTAACACATGTTACTACCTTACATCAGAAGGAAGGAAGCACAGGGTAGTCATTGCCAGTTAGGGCTACAGAGTGGAAATAGGCGGGCAATGTCTTTTTTTTTTTCCCCAATTTTAAACATCGTTCAACGAGTTTTAGCCGAGGATGAGTACAATGAGGGCCAAGAGCAAACGTCTAAAACACGTAAAGTGTGTCTGAAAGTGAAATGCGGATACTACCAGCAGCCCCTGCCGAGGAGGTCTCCATCAAGCGCAGCAGGCACAGTGTGGGCACCGGCATCCCTAAATCATTCTGCTGTTCTAACCTTCGCTTCCAGCACTTGTAGTATTTACCCTTATTATGGCATATTTTGCAGAACAAATTGCCAGCTGAGCTTGTCAAACCTTATGCTACTTTGTATGGCTGCAGAGGGTTGTAAACAACCCTAATACTTAATATTCTGGTTGTGTTGGGGAGACCCATCTCTGTAGTAAAAAGTTGTGCATCAGTCTGAAGCAGACAGCAACCTGCCAGATCCAGGCAGCCACTGTAAAACAGTCTTTTCCCTCTATTTTTAAGCTCATATTTTCATATAAGAAGTCTAGCACTGGCACGGTCACTGCTTCGAAGCATATTCTGTAGGCAGTTTTAATGAGTAACATTTTAAAATGTGAAATGCAAGCTCTTCAGCGAACCTGAGCTGGTGAGCAAATTGCATGCTGGTGAGGGACGCTACAATTAGACTCTTGCCCAGGAGTGGTGAGTAGAGACGGTGGGGTCCACCAGCGGCTAGTTTTCCTGGCTTAGGTGGAGCAGAAACGCCTCCACAGAGCCCTCCGAAAGGCCAAATCACAGACCCGATTTGCTGACCGTTAGCATTACTTCCAAGCGGCAGCATTAGCATTGCCCAAGTGGAGAAGGGTAGTTTTTGTAAGTCTAAATTAAATTGTAGGTCTAAATTAATTCAGCTTTTGTCATCTGTCAAGTTTGAAAATCTTTACCAATTCTGTCTGTTTGAGTTTTTTTGGTTTTGGGTTTTTTTTCTTCAAGAAGACTCGGAAGACTTGAGCTCATGGGACACTGGTTCCAGGCTATGGCAGCCAGAAAGCATCAACACCAGGACCACAAAGCTCCACCCTTGTAACGGTAGGTGAAGTCTCCTGTTTGGTGGAGGGGAAATCCATAGGAGACTGAAACCTTTTCTTCCTTGGGCCAAGAGGAAGTCTCCATCCACAGCATCTGGAATATTTCTAATGTGCAACCCAAACATAATAAAGGTGTGAAGGCTAAAAATGGGAAACATCTACCACAGCTCCAACAGCCAAAGCAAACAGAAAAGTGCTCAGTAGTTATGGCTTCAAATAGCTTGTTCTTCTGTCCTTTTCATATTTCATTGGCATCCTCACAGACACTGGCCCATGTACATAGCAAACCCCAAATGGGTTTTAAAACTAACCTAGAAAAGAAAAACAAAAGCCTTATAGATCAGAGGCAGCTGCCTGGCCCTAGATTCTGTACTACCTTAACACGTTTTGCTTTTCTTACTGCTTTTTTCTAAGCTTGTTTGATCGGGGGAGGAGTTGTTTTTTGTTTCATGCTTTCCTATTGTTTTGTCTGCCTTTTCCAAACTACCTAACAAAAAGTTGGATCATCAGACCACTGAGAGAAGCTATAAAAATTAATTCAGTTTTTTGGTTTGTCATTTTAATGTTAAAAGAGAAAACAATGAGAATTAATGTGGGTAATGATGATTTTTCCAGCAGCATCGTAATTGTCAGGGAGATTATTAGACTGCTGTTTGATTAAATATCTCAAAATTACTGTGATTCATTATTTTCTGAGACAATCTTGACAACAAATGGATTCTGTTTTTACTATTCTCTCAACATTTCTATCAATAACCTCTTTACTACGCTTACATCTAGAAAAAAGAAACAAGTCTAAGATAAGGCTATTACCTTGATCTAGAACAGTAGAAAAATGCTTGTGGATTTGTATATTCACTCAAATAAAAAACCGAAGTGAGATCTACTTGGAAACCATATACAAACCATGTAAAATCTATCCATGTGCTGGCTGTCACCAAGAATTGAATGCATTCAGAAGAAAAATGTAGTTTCTTGCAGAAAGACTGACAGTGTGGCATCAATCCACTGTCTTCTGTCCATACCTGTTCATATCTGCAGACACATGCAAGGATGTATCTTGCTGCTCACACATACTATTAGAGCCCGTGGCTACAGTGCTGCCAGTTTCTCTAAAAATTATTCCTCAAATATAATTCAGGTACTGGGTACCTCATTTTTTGCATTCCCCATTTAACTCTAAGTTCAAAGATTACTGAGCACACAAACCTCTGAAAAGAAGTCATGCAATCAAAGAATGGTTTGGGTTGGAAGGGACCTTAAAGACCATCTAGTTCCAACCCCCACCTGCCATGGGCAGGGACACCCTCCACTAGACCAGGCTGCCCAAAGCCCCATCCAACCTGGCCTTGAACACTTCCAGGGAGGGGGGCAATCCAACAGCCTGTTCCAGTGCCTCACCACCCTCATAGAGAAGAATTTCTTCCTAACATCCAATCTATATCTACCCTCCCTCAGCTTAAGGCCATTACCCCTTGTCCTGTCACTGCATGCCCTTGTAAAAAGTTCCTCTCCAGATTTCTTTTAAGTCAGCGCGTTTACCTCATTAAATTTATGTCACTAATGAAAAGGGCACTGAGATTGCGTTTGGGCGTAGATTTGGAAGTAGGAAGTTTTCTTTAACTTGGTTTCACTTGGCTAAACTAAAAGTAATCATGCAGATTCCCCTAACTTTGAACTCCATATGGAGCTGTAAAAGTAATGATTTGCCTTAAAAGATCCTTGCTCTCAGCCACAAACTTTTTTTGGTGCTTACTGGCATCTTAAACCAGCAAGTACTGAGCTCTTCAGGGCTGATCCAGGAAAGCATTCGTGTAAATGTTTGATTTTAGATCCTGTTGAGGGCCAGTTCCGGACATAAAGCTGATCACACATTCGACTACTTTATTGGATCGAGACCAGGGCACGAGGTCTCAGAGATGGCCGTGGCCGTGCTGTGCTGACAAACATCCTCACCTGGCAATGAGGCCAGCTTCGCTTACAGGCTCCATGCGCTGCTCAGCTATTTTAGGACAGGTTAGGGACCAGTGCTGGGGGGGGGGGGTATTACGTGAAAAAAAAGGTCAGAAGTTTGCCTGCTTGCTCAAACCAGCAAAATCTGTTTTTAATCCATGAAAACACACCAAAACACCCTTCTTGGAGAAAAAGGTATGTTGTACTTTTCCTGACCGCTGTTTTACCCGGTGGCAAATTTCTCATTCAAAATTATATCCATGGCTTTGTTTATGGGACTTTACAGAAGGATTTGCATGGGTTAGCGAGGGGAGGAAATACTCCCATACGCAGAAACACAGAACCCATTAAAGCGCACGAGGCTCTGGTGGTTCCCTTCCCCAGCTGCCACTGAGTTTATTTGCAGGCTGCAGCCTGGAAAAGGGTCTGTGGCCCATCTGCACCCCGTATGTGGGAATTCATTTCCAACATAGCCGCAGGAGTGCGGGTCCAGCAGACCCTCGGCTAACCTCCCCTCAGATCCCCCTCCACGCTGACCTAATTGGAGCCAGAGCAGACGCCAACGAGCGCTGGAGCGTCACAGGGAGGGGGGGTCGGGGGCTCGGCTGCGCTGCCAGTTCTCTGAGGTCCCTGCTGTTCCCTCCCTCCCCGGCATAACGGTGGGGTTAAACAGCATAGCAAACCTTGTGTGGGCCCCTCTGCGTGGGGCGAGCTTCACCCTCACAGCAAACAGCCTCAATGCTGGATGGTGGGGCAGGAGATCAAAGGGGGCAACGCTGTGTTGCTGCACCACATCGTCTGGGTCTGAGCCTTTTCCATTTTGAGCTGCAAAGCTCCCGCTCGCTGCGCCACAGCATGAGCATCGGGGGGGGATGTCGTGAGTAAGCATCTCGGGAGGAAAAATCAAAGGGCAGTATTGAAACAGAGGCAGGGAAAGGAGATGGCGTTGCTTAAATTAGACCTCATTACTATATTGTCTTTTGCACAGGAGGAAAAAGTTAGTTTTTATATTTTGGGCCTGCCTGGAAGATGGGGAGAGCTGCCTTAGAGTGGTGAGGGCAAAGACACCTTCTATTTTAGACCTTTGTTAAAAGCAAAAGGACCAGCGTGGGAAGGTGGGAAAAAGGAGGGATGAACATTAGGAATCTGAACTGCAAGCAAAAGCATTTGTGAAGGGGCCCATCCTGAGAAGACAGAGACTAAGGCTTTGAGGGTTCTTTGCTGTTATACAGACATGAAAATGAGCATTAAAAAAGGCAGTAATTCTGTGGCTTAAGTGAATAATTAAACTAACGAAGGACAACACTTTAAAACAAATGATTGTATAGGAAGCGTCTGCAGGGCATATATCAGCAGGCAACCTAGCTCTACCTTCAAAAGAATGTAGACATTTTAGCAGTTTTATAAATACCCTTTTCCATGTGTATCTGTCTGTGGCTCAGCTGAGTATCTGGCCCCCAAGGCCATCTCTGCCCAAACGGCGAAGTCACATTTCAAGTAAGCAGTGACCTCTGGATCAAAAATAACAAAGTCACGTGCTCAAGAAGAGAGAGTTATGGTCACATTTTATGGCTTCAAGCCTCAGATTTGTTTTGCTAACATTAACTTCCTTAAGACCTCGCTTTTTTTTTTTTAAATGAGATTTCTTTGTTCTCTTTCACATCGATATTTTTCTCAAGAAAAAGTTCATTTTTGTCCAACTGTATTTTTTTTGGTAAAATTTATAGTATGTAGTAGCATGTTAAATTTGGCAAAAGTGTTTTGCTTACTTTAAATAAACGTGGAGGTGCTGAGATCCAATTCATAGCGGTGGGAACTGCTGCCATGGCCCCACATTCCAAGTGTTATCCATGGTGTTTTCCTGGGAGGAATAAGCCTCTCTCCTGCTGCTGTCTCAGTGTTTCGATATTCTGAAGAGACCTTCACAGACAAGCATTTAAAACTCCCCAATCTCAACAATTGGATATGGCAGCTTCTGGGGAGGTTGGCTGCTGGTTTAGGCGGCTAGCAAAAGGCTGGTGACTTTGCAGAGAGGAGCAGGGCTTTCTGATGTGCCGGTGGTGCTTGGAGGTGCGAGGAGGCACCTCACTCCTCCTCTCCTACTGGCAGCTTGGTGGCTTTCTTACCATCCTTAGCTCCTCTGTCCGCCCTCACCAGTTTTTCTCACCACCTTAAAGGAAAAATACTGAGTATTTATTAAGGACTTGACATCTTTACATGACTTTTATTTCTCAAGAATAGATGAGAAGGGAATGGTTTACCTCACAGTCTGGAAGTTTGTGTGTAAATAACCATCTGTAATACCTGTCCCCTTTGCTGTAACAAACCAAGGTCTAGTCTTCCTCTATACTTCAGAGGGAAAGCCCTTATTCACTCTGGTATTAGCCACTGCCTTATTTATTTCTTTTCCATGGGCATTAGTACTGAATCAAACTTTGTTTCTGAGGTTAGGAGAGAGGAAAGGTGGTTTTAGTATTGGCTCTAATTATGTATTTTGCCTCAAGCCACTGACACAAACATGTGTTTGCTCAAGGGTCACCAGAGAAGTGGTTGAGAGCACCTATGGGTTTTAATTAGAATTTGATTCGCATTCATGTTCAAGAATTCAGATAATTGTCTTATCAGAACAAGTAAAACCTTAAAATATTAAATTGAAAATATTGGGGGAAAATGCTTTCTGTGGTATTTACAAAATGTTTTGGTCAGGGCAAAAATTCCAGTGAAAATTATTCTTCTTGTCATCTTGTAATTTTGCCACTCCTAAGTTAGATTTAGGAACTAAAAGCAAAAGCAAAAAAAAACCCCAAACTAAACCTTTTGGCTTTTAATTCAAAATGGTCCAAACTAAGTAATTTGTCTTTCTGTTCACTATAGAAAAATTGCTACAGAGGTCTAGCATTAACTTCAACCAGCTAACTTGTGTGACAGCTACAAATTTTTGTTCCTCGAATTCCACCTCAAGTAAGTACTTGTTAAGCATATGCATTTTTTTGTAGTGATGATGGAGTCAAAATGACTGCTTTGCCTCTGCTATATGTATCTTGGAGCTGGATTTTTCTGTGAAATATGTGGAAGCTTGTTACCGTGTTAAATGCCCAGCTTTCATTATATCCACACCTGAAGGGTAAGTAAATGAATCCTGAATTTTACATTTGAAGGTATGTGGGCTTTTCATGGATTTATGCCAACTAGGTTCTAGATTTAAAGAGACATTGTGATAACCTTAACCACACTGTGGCTAGACTAAACCTCAAAGATCTTGTTCTTAGGGGCACTGCTCTTTGAAGTGGCACCACTGACAGTTTTAGCTACTGTAGGTATTTATGAGGTACAAAATGATAAAGTAAATAGGCATAAAATGTGATTTTAACCAGTATATAAGCATCACCAAACAGGATTATATTCTTGAGTTCCAAGCATTTTTTTTCTCAGTTTGAGTTTTGTTTTCTCTCAGCTCTTTTAGTTTTTTCCTTTTCTCTTTTTCTTTTTCCCTATGAACCTGCCCTGAAGAAACACAGAAGCAGTGTTTGCCAGCTACAATAGAAAAATCTCTCAAAGATCAGCTTTATATATTTACCATGAATTGAACTTGCAGCTCTTACCTAATCCTGTGTGTTTAGCCTGTTTACTCACCAGAGTAATTGGAGAAGTATCTGTGCATTTTCCACATTGCTTCCAGTGTGCTGCTTTGTTTGTTGGTGATTTATTAATGATACTTGTGATTTATTACTGTCACTTTATTAGATTATGTGCAAATCAGTGACAAAGCACTACTTGGATCATGCCTTGTTAGTCATAAAAGCATTCAAGAAGCCATGAAAATCAGTTAAGCTTGAACTTATTGAACGAAAGAGCATAGCACTGTCTATTGATCAGTAGCCTTTAGATATATAGTGAATAGTAGTACTTTGGACAATGTCAGATAGTGTTTTCCTTTGAATCTGATAAATTGCACTCTTTTGTATTAGTGGTTCAAGATTTGACATAAAACAGTCTCGTATTGGTATTTCTTTCAGCTCTAGTACTGTGGTGAACTCACGTGGCCAAGGCAGATAAGTGGTGTTAGAAAACCTGGTATTTTCTCTTCCAACAGTTTTAGTCATTGAGTTCACACTGGTCTAACTTTCATATATGCCAGAAGATTGAGGGCCTGAAGGATATATTTATAGCCTATGCACTTGATATACACAACCTTTCTCCCATATGTGAATAACATATACAGATTTGGACTGTAGCTATCTGATTTCTTTATTAATACAGAAGTTATTCTGAACTTCTTGTTAACCAGGCAAACAGTATGTAAGATTAAGTCCTTGTCTGTTGTTGGCTTGAAGGGTACGTTGTTTCTGTTTACAATATCAGGAGTTGATTCCTTCCTGCTTTGCCGTTTGTACAACCATTTACACAAAACCAGAGCAGGGCTGTAGGTAAACAATTGGATAAAGTTGAAGGCAGAGTTTGTGGTGCAGCAAGGCCTCAAGCCTTACATCTGTGTCCTTCTCTGAAGGGTATCCCTGTTAATACCAATAGCCAAATGCTTCAGAGGAACAGGTGTTTGCCTGTCCCTCTCTCCTCCCCTCTGCTCGTCTCCCTTGTAAGAAAAATCAAATACTCAGAAGAATGAGCCCAGTAGCTTCCCTTATTAGCAGGATTAGGGGCAATAAACATCCAGCAGCTTTTTTTCATGGATGTTAGTTTTCTAGTGCTCCCTTCAGTGTTTGCTCGGTTTATCTATGTTTGAATTAATTTTTCTCAAATGAGCACGATTTAGGCAATAATAGCCAGAACCTCTGGGGACTGGCTTGGCCATACAAAAGAACAGCAATATTAGTTTGACCATCAGCAGTGCTCTGGTATGTCAAATAAGTAAAAGGTTCCATTTAACTGAACTTTAAGACTTTTTTGGCTGTGCTTGCAGTTACAGGCAAAATCCAGTCACACGTATATCTAACATCACCTCCTAAGAGCAGAGGAACAGTGATTCCAGATTACTGGAAGTCAAGCAGGCAGGGCAGAAGGCTGGCTTGCCTGAACAGGGATCTTCTAGACTTTAGGTGGAAAGAGTATAGATGCTGGAGACAAGGTCAGGCAATGTGGAAGGACTACAGGAGTGTGGTTCACCTCTGTAAGGAGAAAGTTTGTGGGGCCAAAGCACTGTCAGATTTGAAGTTGGCCAGTACTGTGGGGGACAATAAAAAGGTTTTTTTTTTAAATACATTAACAACAAAAGGAGGACCATACTTGATGAGGATGGTCACCTCATAAGCAGCGACATAGACAAAGCAGAGTTGTTTAATGCTGCCTTTGCCTCTGTCTTCAACGTTGGTGATGGGATCCAGAACCACACAATCCCTGGGGTGGGTAACCTTGACTGCGGTAACGATAAACTCCCAGCCAACCCTGAACTTGTGCGGGATTTTCTGCTCCATCTGGATGCATATAAATCCATGGGACCTGATGGAATTCATCCCAGGGTGCTCAGAGAGCTGGCTGATGTCATCGTGAGACCTCTCTCAATTATTTTTCAATGGTCTTGGGAATCTGGAGAGGTCCCAGTTGACTGGAAGCTGGCAAATGTGGTTCCAGTTTTCAAGAAGGGCAAGAAAGAAGACCCTGGAAATTACAGGCCTGTCAGTCTCACTTCAGTGCACAGTAAAATTATGGAGAACATTATGCTGGGAGTTATTGAAAAACACCTGAAGGACCACACAGTCACTGGTCACAGCCAGCACTGGTTTATGAGGGGAAGGTCCTGCTTAACCAACTTAACTTCTTTTTATGACAACGTCACCCATCTTGTTGACCAAAGGAGGCCAGTTGATGTTGTCTTTTTAGACTTCAGTAAAGCTTTCGATACTGTTTCTCACCAGCATACAGTTAGGCAAAGACATACTACGATGGGTGAGTAATTGGCTGGTGGGTCGTGCCCAAAGAGTTGCAGTTAATGGAGTTACATCAGGCTGGCATCCGGTCACTAGTGGGGTGCCCCAGGGCTTCATTTTAGGGCCAGTTCTTTTTAACATTTTCATAAACGACTTGGATGTGGGACTAGAAGGAATCGTGAACATGTTTGCAGGTGATACTAAATTGGGAGGAGCTGTGGACACCGTTGAGAGTTGTGAGGCCTTGCAGAGAGACCTGGACAAATTAGAAAACTGGGCAATGGCCATCTGCATGAAGTTTAACAAGAGCAAGTGCCGGATTCTGCACCTGAGTAGGGGCAACCCTGGCTGTACTTACAGACTGGGGGATGAGATGCTGGAGAGCAGCCACGCTGAAAGGAATTCTTGGTTGACACTAAGATGAACATGAGACAACAGTGTGCCCGGGCTCCCAGGAAGGCCAACTGTATCCTGGGGTGCATCAAGCATGGCATTGCCAGGTCTAGGGAGGTGATTGTCCCACTCTGCACTGTGTTGGTGTGGCATCACCTTGAGTACTCTGTGCAGTTTTGGGTGCCACAGTACAAGAAAGACATAAAGCTACTGCAGAGTGTCCAAAGGAGGGCAACTAAGATGGTGAACGGTCTAAGGGGGAAGACATATTAGGAGAGGTTGAAGTCCCTTGGTTTGTTCAGTCTAGAGAAGAGAAGGCTGAGGGGTGACCTCATCGTGACCTACGGCTTCCTCACAAGGGTCAGCGAAGGGGCAGGCATTGATCTCCTTCCTCTAGTGACTAGCATCAGAACCCGTGGAATGGCATGAAGCTGCATCAGGGGAGAATTAAGTTAGATATCAGGAAAAGGTTCTTCATTCAGAGCGTGGTTGGGCACTGGAACAGGCTCCCCAGGGAGGTGGTCACAGCACCAAGCTTGGCTGAGTTCAAGAAGCATCTGGACAACGAATGTCCTTGGTCATCTGCTTTGATTGGGCTGGTCCTGTGTGGAGCCAGGAGTTGGACTTGATGATCCTTATGGGGCCCTTCCAACTTGGGATATTCTATGATTCACTGAGAGCAGAAGCAGTGTGTGGTAAAATCTTTGACCCAATGTTTTCTGCCTTGCAAGCATACAAGTATTCAGTCCCCTACACCTCCTAACAACACTATTATGAAGGCTGAGAGCCAAATTAAAAAAATATTAATATAAGTTGAAATACCATAGTAAGCAGGCAGTTTTCTCAGAATGGAAAGGCTTGGGGACAAGGGAAATGAAGCATTTATGAGACTTTACTTGAAGCTACTATTTTCCAGGCTCTCTGGAACATCTGTTTTGCGACTGACTCTGGAGACCTCAGTTGTATCAATTCTTTTCTTCCAGCAAAAAATCTCTGTGGGTTAACCAATAATGACAATTTCAGCACACAAATGAAAATTGTTTGCTAAGGTGGATGAACTGTGCCTTGTCTGTTGGTTTAGCTACTGATTTCAGGACAGAAGGCCTGCAATAAATAGTTTGACCCTTTCAGTCTTTTCAGTTACTTCTGTATGAATTAATATAATTAATTCTCATCTTAAGCTGATTCGAAAGCTCTCTTGGCAACACTATAACACAGTGACCACCTAAATAGCAAATGAAAACATAGCTAAAAGGAGCCAAAGCTTAGTAACATCTGCAGTACATTAAGAAAGGTTTTGGAGCTCTAACACATGACCCAAGTGCCCAGCGTCCTTGCAGAATGTCTTTTACTGCAGTCTGGTTTTGCTCTGGTCTTTCTCAGAGCTGGCTTAAAGGGCAAGTAGTCTCTGATGACCACTTTTATTGACCCAAAGGAATGGATATAGGAGGGAGAAGTGATTACCGTCTCAAATCACTATTTTCTATGTAAATTTTTACATAAAATGAGTCTAGGTCAATGTCTAGCTCATTTAATAAATGTTTCTTATTTTATGAAGGCAACTATAATTAAGTTATAGACTTACAGAAATCTGGCTGAAAAGAAAATTTCTAGCTGCAACATATTTTGAGGTTAAAGCAAATTATTTCTGTGATTGTATAGCAATCCTGATAAAAAGCTTTCTCTGCCTGTTGTCATCATCAAAAAGCAAGCCAAATCAGAGTCCCTGTGTTTTGAATTTCATTCCATCATTTGAATCTAGACAATTTCATTTTCCAGTGGACAATACTGAAATATTGTCAACAACAAGTCAAATGATGACACCCCCCATGATACTGTTTTGATGAAAAATGAGAGATTCATAATAACTTACTATAGAAACCAGATAAACTGGACTGAAAGACTGTTTAATCAGAAAAATCTTCCATTAGTTTGCTTGCAGTCTTTAAGTTACTGCCCAATTTTCTTTCTGCCTATATCTGTAATCATATATTCTTACCTATCTGTAAGAATCTCATGTCAGTGACAATTTCAGAGAAACCGTACGTATGCAGTCCCTCTCATTTAGATGTGGCATATTGTTCTATCTGTTCACATCCCATTTAAAGACTCAGTTCATCCGTGCTGCTCAGAGACAGTGAGGAGCAATAGCAAGGGGTGGATATTATTCTGTCCCTATTGAGTAAAATCGTATTCTGTGGCCTGTCCTGCAGGAAGTAATACCCAAAGAAAGCAAATGGGGGGTGGGGGGGGGGGGCGTGGAAAGAAAGACAGACAGAAAGAAGGAAAGAAAGAAAAACCCAAAGGATTTCCCTTCTCTTTTTCTCCATTAAATTGCATCTTTTCATATTCTCACATGGCTTCCACACCCCACGTTTAAAGGTATTTAGCTAGTGGTGTGCCTGTCATTACCTGCTCTGTGTGACTTTTTTAGTAGAATTGAAACTCAAAAGGCTTCATAAATGTGGGACAGGGCTGCACATTGCCAGTACTTGACTAATAATAGATAATAACAGTAATGACAAGAGAGGTGACTGATTTGAACACAGCTCTGTGCCCTATATAGCATGGATAGTAAAAGCTCCTCTGTAGCAGTTCGTGTAGTGAGGAGATAAGTAACAGTCCGGTAAATTTACTTTACTGTTTCTCTCAGTGAAAAAGGATATGCACAGACACATAGCTTAAAAAGAAGATTTATTAGTCAGTGCTCTGCAGCATAACCTGGTGTGGCACAACAGTAGTATTTTCTGCTAATGCACTAATTTAATTACAAAAATAGCAAACAACTGTGTTTGGTGTGTACTGAATTACTATTATTAAAGTAAAATACAACAAAAATTTGAATAGTACTTCCTAAGAACCAGAAAGATGCACTTCATATTTTGTAGTACATATCTTGGTTCTGGATTTGGGGACTGGTTAAAGCCTGGTGATTAGCACCTGACAGTCCTACCCTGGGGTTCACCAAAGGCTCTCCTAAACTCCTCTGTCCTCCCGTCCCTGTTACTCTTTGCGCCTCATGCATACTGCTTTTTATTCAGGGGTCTTTCTTAGGGACCAATGACAGAGAAGGTGTGAAGATGAATTCTGGGGAGGGTTTTGGTAGGTTGTCAGTGCATGGGCGTTTTTCTGAATAATAATAATGGTTTATTATTGTTGTTTGATTGCAATAATATTGCAAAGTGAAAGTAGAATCTTGATCCTAACCTCTACCTCCCCAGGACTAAAGAGAAGACTTTTATCATTGTTGCAGTGAAAATCTCTCAGCACCAACTCAATTTGGTTAAGAAAAGAGGGTAAAAGCATGAATAGGGTTGATTTCCTTAAGCAGTTTAGCACACTGCTGATCACAGAAGTTAAAGAAAAAAAAGCTAACCAATATTCAAGTAGGTAACAAACCCGCCTTTGTGAAATGGGATTTGCTTTGTATAGTACTAAGAAATAATTCCATCCATAAAACATTTACAAGAGACATGAGACTGTAAAGGATCTCCTGAATCTCGGAATCCAGACCTCGCTATTACTTGACTACATTAGTAAAAAATATGTTAGTAATGTAATTTGTATATATTCTGCATGAACTCAAGAAGTTTCATCTTAAAATTAGCATTGCTCTTGTTGTGCTCTCTTCCAGGATCCTGCTTTACTGAGGTTCGATACAATCATATCATTAAAAGTTTGTCACACTGAAAAATTTTAATATATTTGTATGTGGTTTCGAATACAGAAAAAACCCCAAACACAACGTAACCATGACACAAAGTAACTATTATGTCCATTAGTAAAGATATTTGTATTGTTGACATTGGAAAGAGGGATGCAATCTTCAGACATCCATGCCAGTATTTTTGGTTAAAACATTTTTATTGAAAAGTGCGCTTTGTTTGGTTGATTATTTTTTATTTATTAATTTTTTAGGTCCAAATAGAAAGTTCCAAAAAGGAATCCAAGTGAGTGCTATAAATTATTTTCTAAGACGACTGTACGTTATATATTGCAAAAAAAACCTAAACGAAACTAACCAGAAAGCCCTGGGATTAAGATGAGAAGCCTATTCCAGATGGAAAAGAGCTCAAGAGCCAGAGCTGCCCCGAGTCCAGAATGCTCTGTCAAAATTAGGTTATATTAGTGTAGTCTTGAAAAGGAGGTTTGCAAAAGAGGCAGAGTTAAGACAGCAGTTAAACTGTGTTTGACAGGCTAAATGGAATACATTTCCTAGCTCCAAATGGCTGCGCAGTGCTCCTGTAATGGGTGTTTTGCTCAAAGCATAATGAGAAGAGGAGAGGGAAAATTATTTCATTTGTCCAGACTATAATCAATCACTTCCAGGAAAAGAAGTCTTTCATGATTTTCCAGCAGCCAGAGGAGTTGTTAAATATATTAGTTAGTTGTACAAATTGCCTTATAAAAGAAAAAAATGAAAAGTTATTAGAGAAACAAGTAAGGTGCACAAAATTAGTCTGTAAATTTATAACTATTCTTAGTCATTCTGCTGTCTTTGTGCGATAAGTGCCTTTATTCTTTATTGTCTCTAAACTGCCAATAGCTGTAAAAGCATGAAAGCAATAGAAAGGATGGAGAAGTCTCAAAAGAAAAGGGATTTTTCATCTAGCAGCATGTCCAGTCCAAAAGCCATAAAGGCCTTTCCTGAAACTTCAGGATTGCAAAAGTTTACCGAGTTTTGCCAGATTACTTGCTTCTGATGGAAATTCCCTAATGGTACTGGTGGTTTCTGGACAGTGATATAAACGATTACACAAGGTGATGGTAGGCAAATGATTAAAAAGTGCTCTGTACAGCTATAGTATCCAAGAATTTCTGAGTGCCTAAAGCTGTATTGTCTTCTCGAGTCCTGAGAATATTATCGCTCCCAAATTTAAACAGCAGGAAAGCTGAATCATAGGAAAGTCAGTCTTGTTCCCACTGAAGCCAACACTATGATGCCTGGAGAGAATCTTTGGTGCATAGGATGCAAGACCAAACCTGGGATAGTCACGATTTCATTTTGCATGCCTACGAGCACTTAAAAGAAAAGATTAGAAAAATTATCCTCTAATTTTCTGTGTGTGCTGCATGATCTGAAAACCACTTAACTTAGTGAGCGTGCTAATTACTAGCTTCCAGGAGTCATTTCACATCCAGGAATTTCCTATAGGCAATATTGTGTCTAAATGCAAAACCCTGGTATTTTGCAAAGACTCCTTGAAAGACCCCCTGCGCAGATTAATACCAGGTAAAGCTGTTACCGAAGCAGCCACGGATGGGGAGACGCAGCTGTGGTCCTGAACAAGCCTGTGCAGTGCTCCTCTGCTTTGCAGATGTCAGGAAAGTCGTGTCTCTGTCGTATGGCTGTCCTTTCAATGCCACCTGAATCAGTCTGCTATCCTGAAAAAGACTGGGTTCATTAAAATAGTAAGTCAGTTCGGAAGCAGATAGCTCTAATGCGTAGGTTTAGGTATTATGTGACTGCATGTCAGTTTTATGGACATAATCCTTCGGTTTTAACTGGGCTTTTTAATTTCACCTAAAAAAAGAAGCCCCATTTAATTCCCATCTCTGTGTGCAGCTTCACTTTACGTTTCTTATAACAAAAAAGCTTTTAAAGTTGATAAATGGCTGCAAAGATTTTGCTTTTACTTTGTTGCTTTTCTGTTTATTTAACCAAGAGCAGTTCTTTTAGTCCTGACCTCAGCCTTGTCAAATAGACTGTGTTTGTCAAACTGCTCATGCTCCCATTAACTCCTAGCTGTTTCAATTGTCATGTTTGATGAATGGCTCAAATACTGCTAGCATCATTAAAGGCAGGGATACTGAGGGAAGTATTATGTTATGCTGAGTCCAAATACACACCATAAATAGGAAAATTCCAAGCAAAGAAAATCTTTTATTGCATAAAGGAAATTGCGAGTGGTTTAAAACTAATCTCTCTTAATGCCATCTTTCATATGTGCAGGAGACGAGAAAAAGCCCCTCAGGTTTCATGGTTGGTAGTATCTCTTTATAGTTAAAGAACATTAGTAGCTTTATAACCTTATTTATACAGAGTTCATGCGAGTGTTTGGGTCTGCTTAGGAGAACTGGCCTGCTCAGTGTGAATAAAAGCGACAGAACCGTTCCCACGGTGCTCTGTAGGTCCAAAGGGTCCGTCCCTTCCCAAAACAGAGCCTGTTGTTTCTGCAAGGGAGGGCTTCCGCTGGGCGAAGCCGCGCAGCACAACTATTCCGCGTTATTTCCCCCTCCAGGGCTGACGGAGGCACCGCAGCTCCAGGGTGCATGGTGCCGGGCGCCCTGGCCCCCACCCAGCGCTGCCCTCGGTTCTGCCCGCCTGAGCAGTAACCACAGCTGAGCTTTCCCTAATGACCTGCCGGTAAAGCTGCGCGAGTTCGGGCTTGCCAGGGTCTGGCAGAACTTGGTTCTCCGGTTACGCTTAAGCTAGGGTTTCAGTTTATATTGTCTGGTGCTCTTGTCTGCCCTTTGTCGTACTTACAGCACAGTGCTCTAGCAAGAAGCAGCGTCCAGGATTAGCGCTGGGAAGTTGGGTAATGGCTTAGGCAGAAAGAATAAATATTTTTGTTATTGTTGATGTTGTGGTGTTGTTTTGGAGTCTGTGCTTTTTTTAACTGTTGTAATCTACCTAAAGGCCGAAGAACTTCTGTTCAGAGAGTTTTTCAGAATCTTGATGCAGATAAAATTGTTCAGATGGATATTTGTACAGCTACATTTAAACCTGCAAAGTTGCATGCTTCTAGACTGGTGGCATTGCTATGCTCATTAGGCTCAAGACAGAGTTACTGGAGGGGTTTTTTATGATTTTGTTTAAAGAAATTGTAATTCTAACTCTATGTACATATATGTATAGATTGGTTCTAATATTCCTCAGCGTGACTCATGTGGAATTTTCATCATGAATAAGTACACTGCTGCAGTATATTTTTCCTGGATGGCGATACAAGCCGTTACAATGAAGGCAGCAGGCAAGCCATTAAAGCAATTCTGAAATGGCATGAGAAGTAAGTCTTCTAAGTCTGTATTTTCCCAAGCTACAGCAGCACATCATGGTTTTTTCCTTACGGGAAGATAGAAAGTATTTATTGACCTCAGTCTTTTACGAAACACAGAGAAAGCAAGAAAACTTCCAGTGGTGTCAGAAGCTGTATCAGCCAGGGTTTGCCTTCAGTGAGCGTAGCTCTGCCTGAGTGCAGGCAATGGCAGAAACTGTCTCTCTGCTACGGCAGCTAACTCAGACTTGTCAGAAAGACAATGCAGGATATCAGTTACTGAGCTTGAGGCATCATTACCTTAAATTAATGATTTGCATTGCAGCCAAAGCATAAATTTACAGGTACAGCGAGAAGCATTAATAGCTGATGGGTTCACTTGAGTCCTTTTCCTCTTCCTTAGATGGCACAAGCAGCAGAGCGCAGAGGTGGGCTGTGGGCTCCCAGCCAGTTCCTGCTGCCAGGGGGATGGGAGGGTGGGCAGGTAGCCCCGCCGAAGCCGGACTCCTGACGGCTGGCTGCACCGGGTGTGTTCGAAGCACCCCTCTCAGCCCACACACCCACCCTCTTACTGTATAGAATCATGAATGTGCGTTTCTGTCCTGAGGTGCATCAGGTAAGCGATGTTTGTTGCCTAGGATCCTACGTACATGTTTGATTTCCTAAACAGTTGTGGGGTTCTTTAAAATCAATGGAGTTCATGGTTCTTTCATTATTTGCTGAGTGATAATACTGTTAAGAAGCAAAATACTTTCACTAGAACTAATGTTTTTTTCAGCCTCAACTACTGTATTCTTGTTTCTGGCTGTACCAGAATTAAATATTAATCAAAACAAAGTAGGGAAGCTGCAGTCATTCCCTGAAGAGGCTTCCTGCATTTTTAATCACAATTTGTTGGTGTCACTGGATTTCTGTTACTCTCAGGAGTACTGAAACCTACAGAATATGAATTCATTTGATTAACCACATTCAAACTGAGTCTGTAGGAACAGGCCCTGTACTTAATATTGCTTTCTATGGGACAGAATTATAACCGTCAGGGTAGCTGCATCTCGGAATTAAATATAGGTATGTACTATATGCACGTAGGTATCGAGCCCCCAACCCACATATGCTCTTCCACTAAAATCCGCAAGACCAGCGTTTATGAGAAAAATAGACTCAGAGGTCTGCAGGCTCAGTTGGTCTCTAATGAAACGTGATCTTGACCTGGAAAAGTGGGATTGGGGATGTCAGTATCTACACACTTGTTAAATCAGTGAAATGAAGAATTTGGCTCGTAGTTCACTGAAAAGGCATCCGCAAGGTTAAAGCAAAACATAAGAAAAAGCTTGTTTGCTGTGCCCTCTTGTTCAGCGTATAAATGATACTGTCAGGAGTTTTGAAGCAAGCGCTGCAGTCTTTTCCTGGAAAGCATCATTGGCAGAAAAATAATTTTCAGCAGAACTCAAGAACTGAAGGGAAAAAATGGTATAAATCAGTTAACAAGTTGACCCACAGGCAGCCAAACTAAAGAGGCCTCATTTCCTACGGATTTCTGACTCTTCATCCTCCTGGTCTGCTTTCCAGTCCTCCAGCACCACCAGCTCTCCCTGTCCTTTGTGCCTCCAGCGCCTGGCAGGGAGGACGGTACGCGTGGCCAGGGCAGTGCTGCTGCCAACGCGGTCGTGGGCTGTCCCCATTTTGCACAGGAATTGTAAGGACTTGACAGTCGTTGAGACCTCTACCCTTCTCTAAAACGGAGTTAAAAACCGGGGGGAAAGAGCAAACAGATGACAGGCAAAAATTCGTACAACACGATTATGTTGTAACCTCATTTCCCTAAGGAATTGTATATTTTTTGTGAGTAGCTGGTGTTTTTAGAGACTGGATGTTTCACTTCTTTTTAAAAGCAAGTAAAAAGATGCATAGAAACGATCGCAGAGAGGTGGTACCATGCTTTCACTGACTGAGCAGCCACAAGGCCATACCAGATTGCCATATTCCACAAAATACATATCCTAACCCTACTGCCTATACCTCTTGGATCCGGCTGCAGCCCAGACATTGAGAACACAAAGTGCAGAAGCCCTGTAGCAAACAAGCCTTGTGGTCTCCAGGATTGCCACACTAATGCCATCTAGACATGTTAAACATTTGAAAGAGAATTTGAAATTGAAGGAATGAATCCTACTTGACAAAACAAAAGACGACACCAGTTTCTCCCAGGGAATGACCCTTTTGGTGTCAGTAGAATTGCAACATGTTAATTTATTCCAGCATTTCTGAGCTGGGGGATTCTTTTTAATAATATTTGTCAGATTTCCTCCATAATGACCTATTAACATTCTAGGACTAACTCAATGCAGCTATGATATCCTTGGTATCCTGCAGCATAGTTGGCAGAGCACACTTTTCATTTTCTTTTCTGTTTTTCTTGCTTTCCTGTCACTTCAGTTTGCCCATGAGTGTTTGCTTTGCACTGTTCCCACCCAGAAAGAATGCTAGGGCTGGGTGGTAAATAAGGGGCAAAGATAGTATCAACATAAGTAACAACGAGGTTTTGTGTGTGTGGCTTTTAGGAAAGAAATTTTTGAAGAAATTTTGTGGTGTTTGAAATTTTTTGGCTTTTGTTAACCAACATAAAAATTATATGTTTGCATTTTATTCAAATCAGTTAAGCTAAAAGTAGGGCTTTTTTCCTCGGTTTTGAAATTCATAAAGGTGTGACTGAAAAGAATGACTTTCCCTGACATTAAAATATTAAATCATCATCAGAACTTGCCTCTGGTCTCACAGACAATAATGTGTGTACCTCCTGTTTTCTATTTTACTATTGTCTGACACGCATAATGCAAGAACCTTACTCTTTTCAAAGAATGTCCATCTCTCTAGTACTGTGTAGTTTGGACAAATTTAGCTAATAAGTTACATGTGCAACTAGTCCTTGCTGATTAGAGTTCTTGGTATTCCTCCTTTCATTTTTCCCTTTCCAACACATACACCGTACAAAGCTTGAAAGCTTTGGAAAGGACGAGATGTAACTTAATCACTTATTAATAATTCAGAAATATTAACTTGGACCTAAATTTTATTCTTCCTTTTTCTTTCTCCCTGTCATTTCTGGACCAGGAAAAGTATTTTTAGCAGTAGCAAAAATATTGGCATTGTCCCCCAGTGCCCAGAAACCATAGAAAGAGTAGCCAGTGCAAATGGTAAATGAACCTTTTAGTCATACTGTGTGAACTCTGACTCTCACCAAAGGCAGGGAGGCTGGAATTCCCTCACGTTATACCTCTCACCAGATGATCTCATCTGATTGCAAAGAAAATTCACGTTTGCTGATCCAACACTACTTTCTGCTTGTCTTTTTCCTTGTTGTCCCTCCAGACAGGTGCATTCTCAGCCCACCTAGCTTCACTGAACATTTCCATCAGGGAAACACCCTGGGAGCAGCTTTCTTCTGAGCTACCTGTTGCTTGAGCATCCTAGAAATTCAGGGAACTTCTTGACTTCAAAGGTGTGAGAGCTACAACACTCAGATAAACTGTCCTTTTAGAGGTAAATAATCAGCGGCTTATAAGACTATTTCAGTTAACTTCCCTGTGATTCTGTGTTGCTGCTGTTTTGGGTTACTCTTTCTAAATACTCTGTTATGGATCAGCTCCTACAAACTATTTTGAGACATCCTCCAGACTAGACCTTTGTCCAGCTTAAAGACAGTTCTCATGGGTTTCATTAGGTCATCAGATCATTGCTTCTTGTGACTTTAAGTCACTGAGAGTTAAGTGATGTAAAGAGCCTAGCTAACTCACAAAGGCTGAGGTATCCAAGTTGTTATCATCTGGCCCATAACTGTCCTGAGGAGGGGTTAAATATTACAAAGAGCTGGGAATCCCCGTGTCTGAGTTCTGCACCAAAGATATTAGATTCCAAATCAACACAAATGCTTATTTTTCCCAAAACACAAACACCCTTCTGACCTCTCTAATTTTCTGGTATAAGCTAAGAAACTTTTCATGATAATCAGAGTCAAATATCAGTTCCAGAAAGCCATTGCTATGCATTATAAGCACTTACGCACATTAGAAAACCAAACAAAACAAGCAATCTACCACTTTCCAGGATTAATGCTATGAAACGTTTTATGGGTGGTCCATAAGTGGACAGAATGTTGCGCTAATGTGTGACTGCATGGCAATTAAGCTTAATTAGGGAAGGTTTTGAAAAAGACAGATGAAAGTAAATTATGGGAATGAAAGCAACTGTGCTTTTGGGGACCACACTCTGCTATGCTGGTTCAGTGAAGTATTGCTAAAAATGTCCTCCGCCTGCCACATTCTGACTCACATCCAACAGTTTGTCAAACCAAGCGTTTTTCTCTAGAAAGAGGAATTTTTTAGGAGCACATTCTTTACCCGGCCTCTGCCGAACTCACTGGTTTCTTCAGGAGGCAGCTGCGCTTCCATAGTAGGAGTAGATATTAAGGAATATGCAGCCTTCCAGTTTAGTTAGCGTTGCCTCTTTTCTGCATGGAGTAACAGAGGTAATGATGAATGTGGATTTTCATTTTCATGTGTGCTCTGGGGAAATTTTTTCACAATTCTGTATTTTTAATGCTTTCTCAGATTTACAACTGAGCATCTCGTATGGATCGTCTGATTCTGGTTCCAGTGATTTTTCTCCGGTAAGCAGACCTGGAGCAGTTCCTAGGCTTCCATGCTGCATGGTTTGAGGGCATCTGATCAATCAGGCTCTTTTAGAGCAGAGGACTTTGGAATTTCTGGGCTTGGAGACAGACTGTTTCAGAGCTAGGTGCCTATTCCCTCTCCTAGAGAATTTTAAAGGAAGCAAAATTTAACACACTGAAATACTTAGTGAAGCAGAATTGCTTTTTTCTGCTCTGCACTAGATGGCTGTTCCTACAGGCACTGTTATAATATGCTATGTTATATTGAATCTTATTAAATTATGGAAAATAATTAAGTAGAAAAGCAGGGGGAAAAAAGGCTAGCAGTCAGCATGCAGATTTTTTAATTTTATTTTTTTTTAGCTTGGATAGTGTCTGGTATTACTTTCCACCAGGACACTGGGATGTCTTTTTTTCCCTAATGAACTTTTTACATCCGAGATGAAATACAGATTCTGTGGACAATTTGTTAAGAAAAACACCCATTTCATGTGAGCAGTTTTCAGACCAACAGGGAATTTATATGTGGAAATCATATATGACTATAGGGAAACACCTCATAAAAAGAATGACTACATGGTCAGCAGCTGTAATTTATGTGCATTTTTTTTTAATAAGAAGTTGTGTGTTCAGACCAATCTTTTTTTTTTTTATTGCAGCTCAGCAAGGTAGCCTCAACTGTAGTTGTTTAACCTTCTGACTTTGTTTTGTTTTTTTAAAAAGCAAGCTAAAACCAGCACTTTGTGTTTTCAGTTACGAAGCTTATTTATACGTGAAAGGTGCAGTAAGGATACCTTTCTCCACTGAAGGAAGCTGAAATAAGTGTTGATAAAAATGTCACACATAAAATAGTGTTTTAAAAATTAAACCAGAAAGGATTCTCTAACCAAACCTTTAGATGGGATCTTCTATTTAGCACAAAATGCTATTTCTGAAGACAGATCCCCTTGCTATTTCTGAATAGAGATCCCTTACTTGTCTCCACATCTGTAATTGGGAAGTGAAGGCTCAGCTGAAGATGTGCTGGTACGTGAGGTAGTGAGAAACTCCAGGGTATGCCTGGATCTGTGCTAACATAACACTTGCAAGGGGAGCTGGCACAACCTCCTTGGCAGAGTTGTTGCAAGCCTTCCATAGACTCATTCTTTCATGGAGATGATTAGATGTTGGGGGAAGCTTGATGTAGTTATGCAGCGGTAGGTGAACAAGCCATTTCCCCACTAAAAGCCTAAACCCAGCATTTATTACTTCCTGTTAGGTCACAGAAACATCACTCATCTGTCATTTTGATGATAGCCACTCTCTTTTCATCTTCTACGTCTTCCTGAAACATTCTGCCCCACACCTCTTTTACATGTGCTGTAAATGCTCCTCTCTAGCAGGTTTCCCAAGACCTGCAGCATTACTACTGGCACGTCCTGCAGCAGCCAGACCTCTGGGAGTCCCTGGGACCGACTCTGAAGGGAATTCTCTGAGTCAAACAAATTAGACAGGGCAGAGGCTGGCATTCAGATTTTGCTCCGTTAATGACAGGGAAAATTCACCTAGGTTGGTACTGGCTACTTAACAGGAACCTACACGGCATCAGTATTTGGCATTTTATGATTTGCATACTTTCTAAACTGTATTTTATGCCAGAATGCTGCCACGTTATGTGTTGGAGGAGCCAGAGAAAAGCAAATTTTCACAGCTCTGAGACCTGTGACAGGAGCTGGAACTACTCTCTCCCAATACCACAAGCCTTCGTGAGGCTTTAAAGCCAGAGAAATCGAGGCATACAAAAGAGACCTGTCGAAAAAAAAAAAATGCAATAATGGAGCAAACAAGTCCATTATTCCCAGTTTTCTAGGAGGTACGTTTCAGTCTGTATGTACTGTATTTCTGCAAGAGATGTTTAATATTTACAGGTGAAGGAACTCAGGGTTACTTGTTTTCTTGGATTCCTTTCTAACCTGCCCTCATTTCTTTTTTCCCCACCTCCTTCCCTCGTTTGTGGCTTTCCGGCATAAGTGCCCACAGCAACCCCCTGTTTGGGATCCAGGAGTAATCCTTCACCGCAGGAACAAGGCGAACCTCGGCGACAGCTGCCTAAACGCCGAGATCACACGTTACCAGCACCCTGCCCTGCCAGCAGCGGGAGGAAACTCCAGTTTGTGTTAATAAGGTGTGGAGGGTGGCCAAAATATTTTGTGAGTTTTCCGGCTCGAAAGGGTAATGAAGCTACCTCTGTCTCAGTACACTGGCACGAGAGCAAGCTAAACAACTGGGAAATGTGTTTCAAAGGAGAAATACAGAGCACAGACTCCCCGGGTTTCGCACTTCCACTGAGGGCTAAGCTTTGCCTCGTTCCACCTTTTTTCCAGGCTGGCTGCTCCCCTTTGCACAAAAAGAGGGATGGGTGGGGGAGGGTGAGCGGGCTGTTTCTGCAGATTAGCTTCAGGCTGCTCTTACCAGGCTGAAAGTTGCACTCAAAAGCAATTCTTAGTTTATACCAAAATAATGAATTGTTTAGTACATAAAGTAAACTCAGAAAGTTATTCCCGTAAATTTGGTTTAAAATCTACCTTTTTTTTATCAACTCTGAGCAAAAGAAACCTCCATGCTGCTGCGAGCATGGTCAGATTCTTTGGGCTCGTTTCAAAAAGCTCCTTCTTTTTGTCATTCCTCTCTGACCTCCTCCCTGCTAGTCCCAGGATGAAAAGCAAGCCAAAGATCTGCTGAGAAATGGGCCGAGCAACTGCTGACCTTTGCAAATCCAATTTCTTCAAAGCGAGAGCTAATCGACGTGTTCCCACGCTGTGTATTGCCGAAACGTACGATGCAATTCAAGGAATGAATTCACCATGGTGCAATCTCATTTTGAATCCAGTTTTCTTGCTATGTGTCAGAGGGTGAAAGAGGCAGAGTGTGGTACAAGTTACAAACAGCAGTCACACACAAGTTTCACAAACCGCGTAAGTCTGTCTGTAAAAGTTTTTGTAGTTTGGAGGGGTTCTTTCCCTTAAAATTTAAAATGCATTAGCCTTCCCCCTTCTTCCATCTTCCTCCCCCTTCAAAAACAGAGAGACATTTTGTGATGATTTAAAAGAAAAATAAACCAGTGAGAGTTTGTACTGAATAATCTCCAAATAGGGGGGAAAAAAAAAAAAAAGCTGTCTGGGGTTATTATCTGACATGTAACCAACGTGCCTTTCTGGGGAAATTCTCATGCACAGGGGCTATAGGTGAATGGTATGGTGATACAGGGAGAGCTTTAAAATTCAGATTCTCACTTTGCATATCAGATTGGGTAGGAGCGCTACTCCTGTTTTACAGCCGTGAGAGCAGGTCACCTCTGTGCAAAGTTTTGCAACCTGTGCTAGGTACCGCCGCTGTGCCTGCAGGATCCGTGAAGGAAAAGCGTACTGGTATTCCCAACCTAAATCTTACAGCCTTGTTCCAACAGGTGTGTGGAGGCTGTTTCCCACACGGAGCTGCTGCTTGTTTCCCGTGCAGCCGGCCAAGCCCTGCCTGAGCCCAGCGGCCGGTAGCCTGGTACGCCCAGCGCGAGCGAGCGGCGATGTGCGCAGCCCGCGCGTGTTTCCCGAGCGGTGCCTGTTTGCGTAAGGCTGCCACTTCTTGTCTGGGGCAAAAGGGACAGAAGAGGACTCTCATTCCTCGTTTAGCTGCTGTAGGGCATATGTCACCGGTAGCACATCTCAGGCCCTTTCGTCAACGCCGGAGAGGAGTTATGTCCTTCCCAGCGTGGGTTCAGCTCAGTGTGCCTCTCTCGGGCAGCCGACTCTCCAGCTGGGAAGCTGTGGCACAGCAGAGGCTGCTCCACGTTTGGTGCCTTACCACAGTCTTCCCGGCATATGGTGTATCCCACTGGGTTGTTCGTATAGTAGAACCAGAGATATCGAGACCTATTTATTTATTTCATTATCAACTTCATTGCACAAGTGTAATTCCATTAGAGCTGATGTAATGGAGAATCTGGCCCTTGGGCTAATGGGCTAAACTGTGCCCTGGCTGTGTAAGCTGAAGACTTTCAGAGGAAGCCTCAATGCTCTCATTTTGTAGTTGTCCTTAGCAAAGAAAATGAAAATATATCATTGTTCTCAAGATTGCTGAATGAAGCAAGTCCTTTTTTTAATTTTATTTCCATAACCATGAATAGTAAATTTCATCCATTCATGGCTGCTTTATAAAAGTTTGCTAACTAACCAGATCTGATGAACTTTCTTTCTCAGCAAGTATTGCAGTAAAAGAATTGTTTGTGTTTTTATTACTTTCCCAATATTTTTGTTATTCTCTTTCCCAGGATATGATTAGATTTTCCAGTCTTCTCGACATCAAACGTTTTGGAGAAGAGATTGTATAAACTGGAGAGGTAACAGCTGTTACCGGATGGATTTACTGGTGGAAAGGGGAGAGGGCTAATTTGTTTTATGTGCTTCCTGCCACTGCTGGCACCTTTCACTGTGGCACACTGTTCCTATCCTGTGAAAGGGAATATCTTTGCACAGAGGGAGCCCTTATCCACAGGATTACACCTACCTTTGGGTTTCACTGTTGTTTATAAGTCACTTTTCCAAATGCCTTCATCGTAGCTCTTTTACCTGGTCTTCCAGTAGTTTATTAGAGAGAAGAGAATGGGAGACCAGCTCTAACTTTGTTAGTTAATAGCACTGATTGACAGATATTATTTTCTGACCTTTTCAAGTCAAAAGTTTTGTTTGCTCCACTTCTGGATATCTCAGGACACTTTAAATTGGATTTATTTCTGTAAAATAAAAGATTGTACAGTGAATTCCCCAAGAAAGGTCACACAGAACTGAAGCACAGTTTCAGCTTGAGTAAACTGCAGTATTTCTGCTGCACCCTCCAATTTAACGCGGGAACAAATGTTTGCATGAATCCTCTTTATTTCCTCATCGGGTGTAAAATTCCTTGTGCTCCTCTTTTAGAGTACCCGCTGTTTAGGAAAAATCTTGGAGGGAAAACGGTGATTTGTAGTATTGCAAAGTACTAACTGGTAAAACAGATTGTGTACATGTATAATAACGTGATTTTTGCATATTACTATGCCAACAATATCTGATCTCATTCATGTAACAGTAAAGCGACCTGCAGCTTTGACCAGATTCAAAGAAAGTCACGCTACTACTTCTTCCTTTTCTTATTTTAGGTCAGAACTACGTGCTTTCACAAGTGTGTGTTGTGTTTTTAAGTATCTGTGCTCATGTTCTTTATCCTTCAGCAAAAGACAGCACTTTCAATATATATTGTCTGCAAAAAATGTCCTGTGAATATTCTAAGACATCCAATCTGATCTAAAAATTTAGAGGGACTGGCATCTTATCAATATGGTCTCCTTCTTCCTGAGGTAGCCTAGATAAATACTTTGGATCCTTCACAACTCTGAGCAATATCAGGATCCATTGCTGCTGCAGGAGAGGAGACTGGCTTCACCCAGTCTGTGAAGATCCTCAGACCTTTGCAAAAATGCTGAGATTCTCACAGATTTTGAACCTTTTTTGGAAGCTGGCCTGGGAGCACTGTGCACCTCGTCTGGGAGAACACCACTGGAGCAGATAGTCCATGTCAATGACCACTGGGCTGCTGTGGGAAGAATAAATCCTGGCTGGAGAAGGACAGAACAGAAGCCATGTCCAAAAAAAATCTCTAATGTGATCTGGTTTTTTTTTGTGGTTTTTTTTTTTTTTCTTTTTCATTATGCTCTAGACCTTAATTAATTTCAAACTGTTTTCTTCCATTTCCTTCATTTGCTCCCTGACTACTGCTCCATACATTTAAAGCTAATGACCCTGAAAAGAGAGGAAGTCCTTCTAAAAGAGCTACTGAGCTTTTGTGGAAAGCCCAGAACGTCTTTTTCTGCACAACCAGCGCAGAAATGAGAACAGCTCTGCCAGTTTCAAGAAAAAATTCTTCACCTTTAGTGAACATTTAGACTGCAATAAAGATCAAACTACAAAGCCAAAGTCAAAACTTGGGAGGAGGCTCAAGGCTAGGTGGGCAGTTTGTTGCAGGGGCAGGGAAGTAAGCCTTAGCCCGTCGCTCCCCGTGTAGTGGGAATTTGCCATTCAGCTGGCACTGTAAACACAGCAAAGAGCTTCTGTCACACAGAAGTCTGAAAAGGTGTCAGTTTGCAAAACTGAAGAGGCTGGCAGGATTTAAATTACAGCAACAAAACTGCTATGGTAATTGTTTTCCCTTTTCTTCATTTTGTCTCATTATAGTCCAGAGCCAAAAATATTTCAGTAGCCTGCAAAGCTGGAAGCTGACCAGGTTATCGAAATAGGCTCCAGCTCACTGAGGGACAGCAAGAAATACACTTTTCTTCTTTAGGATGTTCTAAATAGTTTTGTATGGCTTGCCAGCTTATTAAAACTTTGATTTGCGAGGAGGTGGCTAATTGAGGAAGATGCTGGATTTTTCTTTGAAGAAAACACGTTTGCTGTGTACATTTCATACAAATAGGGAGAGAAAGTGATGTCTGACTAATAATGAGAGGTATACAGTTCAATCTGGAATGCAGTCCCTGTTTTACACATAGTCCTTTCCATATGCCAAGTTAGGACCTGTGCTGGTGAGCATCACCCTAACAGCTTGCTTACACTGAAAAATTACTCCTGTTGTCTGTGGTTCCCCAGGTCGTGTACTAACATACAGAGAATCAAGCACACTTACTATCTGCATGCTGGCAAAGACTGACAACCTTTTAACTATATGTTGAACAGGACAGTCTCCACATCCAGAAGAAGGGATCTTGTTGGTAAGCCTCAGAATCGGCAGGAGCTTGTACAAGTGGTCGTACCCAGTGATTGCCAAGCTGTGAAAGTAACAGGTAAATCAGGTGCAGTATCTCACGGACTACAGTAATTTTTAAAGTGATCTTTGTGAGCTTGGGCTCTCGCTCATATAGGTAGTGCATCTCAAGTTAAAGCTATGTGAAGTATTTTTTTTGCTTCACAAGCTGTTTGCACAGGAGTTACAGGCCTGAGTTATCAGCACAATATTGATAAACATCGCAATCGTTACTTTTACTACTTCCTTATCGTGTGTTTTGAGCTCTGCAGTGACAGTAATAATAATTAAATAGAAAATAAAAAATTATTAGCTTGACTAAGTATATGCCACAAAGGAATGCTTATTCACGGTGACTTGAAAATGTCATAGCAATGCTTGAAAATGTCATAGCAATGCTCTGAAGTGGTGGAGGAACTGTGAAGTTTGATGTATGTAGCCAACAGGGGCTTAAAGCTCTATGGCTCAAGAACTCCACTACAAACACATATCAATATATTTCCTCTATCATAGTTGCATCTTTATAAAACCTGTTAAACTGCAGCTTGTGGAGGAAGTGTAAAGTACAGGGCAAATTAAAGTACAGTAACCCTGAAAGGGCAAATTGATCTAACCAGAGCTCTGTTGCTTACAGGAAAAAGAATTGAGATTACTGATGGCTCACTGCACAGGGACAGCATTCTCTATGATGGAAAAGTGTATACCATGGATTAACTCTGTCAGTTTTGCGCTGGCCTGTTTCTCATTTTACATGGCCAACACTTTGATCCATGTTACAATGTAGGTACTTACAATCCTGGGAAACTGGCTTCCCTGATCTAAAGATGAAATAATTTAATCATAGGTACTTGGCCGGGCATTTTTCAAACCAATTTAATTATGTTTCATTGTTTGCAGCCTGTGTCTTTCTGTGAGTATCACATCCAGATATAATTTAAAAGCCAACCTGTTTGTAGGATTAGGTGTGTGGGATGTTTGAAAGAAAATGGAAAATTGGTTAGTTATTATAGTTTAGAACTCCAAAGCATTCAAGCTTTAATACCTTTGTGTTTTCTTTTTCTGTTAAGGAATTTATTCTTTTTAAAAATCTCTGTCTCTAATTTTGCCGTTCTTGTGCCTATAAATACATATATTCTCATGTAGTTTGGGAAGGAATGATAACATTACAGTGATTTTGGACAGATTTTGAGTTCTGCTATATTCCTATAACATTTCAGAATTTCCAGGGGCCTCAGAAGGGTTGTTCTAGATTTATGGTTGTATAACGCCAGCAGAATTTTATCCCTTTACATTTGCATTCAGAGATAATGCTTTAGTCATCCAGGTCCCTAAACTGGTTATCCAGTCCAGTACTTCAGTGCTGTTTTAACTGTGGCGCTCACAACTTTCATGAATTTCATATAACTTTAGATGATGGTAAATAGGTATAAAGATAAACTGAGCTTTTAAAGATGGAAACTGCTGATATTTTTTACTAATTTCTAGATCTATCATGTCAGTAGTACTCTTTGGGAAAGTTCTGATTTACAAAATATGATTTCATGGTGTGTTTTATCTTATTGGCTTCTTGCCATATTGCCAGAATGCAGTGTATTCAGGCAGAGGCAACCAAAATGCCTGCTTCAGCAGCCTGTGCATGCAGGGAAAGAGTGCAAAGCTGGTTTTCGTTTTCTAGAAGCAAATCCTAGTTACAGTATACCTCCAACTGAATGGCTTTTTATTATTGGTTTTGTGGGTTTGATTTTGATTGGGATCTTTGGGTTTATGTTTTTGGGGCATGCGTATGTTTTATGTGTTTTGAGGCTCACAGGAAAAGTTGAAGTTTCAGAAGTTTTCTTAGAGTGAATTTAATGCTTTTGAAAGCCTTACTGGAAACCATCATTCTCTGCCTACTCACAAATACAGCACCTACAACACTTTCTGCACTGTTCAGGAAAGATCCTTATGAAATAATACACATTTTTCCACCTTTGCTCAGAAGGTACTACTGTAGAAAAGAAAAGATGACCTGTTTGGTCCTATGCTGAGTTTCTCAGACTACCAAAAATTCTATTTAAGAAAGGTCAACTTAAAAATGTCTTCTCACTAACCTGTGTGATGAGCTTTTGGTTTTCAAACATCTAGGTAGTTCAGCTGAACTGTGAATTTCCCACCCTTTTTCATTTTAAACCCATATTTTTCATAGAACTATTAAGCAGTGTGCAAAATGTTATTAGCAGGGGGTGGGTGGTGGGTGGTGATCCTGATCAGAAGTCAGAACTACCTCAGTAAATGTCTGGTTCAAGTGTGCACTGAATGGGGGTTAAGTGGCCAGTTTCATTTGTGGGCAGTTTGCAGGAGATCACTTAGAATGATCTCGGTCTTCAGGAAAAGCTGTGAAGATCAGCCATGCAGCAGCACCTGTTCTTACCTTGAGCACTGAGATATTTTTCTCATTGTCATATTTTCATCTTTTTTCATCTAGCTATATCTGTATAAAATGGTACAGATCATAAAAACGATAGATTAGTGATAGATGTATACAGACACAATGATTTTCCTTTTTTATAGTCCCTTATACTTTATATTTTTGCTCTCTTTCCCTCCCTTGGCTTATTTGATTTGTATACCATCTTTGTTGAAGGAACACAAAGGCCATTATACTCACTTCTCAGATGATTTTTCAAATCAACAATATTTGAGTGGCTAGAAATTTTTTTTAAATGTTTTTCTTAAACTTCTTGTTTAAAAACATTTATGTTCCTGTGATAATATTCTGGTAAGAGATGAGCTAGGATTTTCATTTCCAAGAACTAGACTAATTTGTGAAACTGGAGGTGGAATACTCAGTATGACTTCTCATGTGATAAGATAGCACTCGTGAAATAACAAAGAGCGTTTAACAGCTTTGTAGAAAGGCTTATTTTCTGAGAGCATTCAACCCAGACTGTTTAGAAACCATGTAGAAAGTCATGCCCTCCCAAGATCTGGTCACTATACAGGCTGAGAGTTAGATGAAATTTAGACAAGCTTCACATCCTGACACTTTGCCATCCATGGGTGAAGAAGCTGATATGAATTTGAGCACTTAATAGGTAGCTGTTAACATGTTCTTAACCTTGTTAAGTACTGCATTTTTAAAATCTTCGTCTGTTTCAGCCTGAATGGTACTTCTCTGGCAATACTTTTATGGGGCTTTAGAGCTGTGCCCAACAACTGGTTTTGTTCTTGTTTCTGTAGCGTTTTCTACAATTTCTGCCAAGGTATTGACATATGTGAAGAACTGTGCATTTGTTAAACTCTAGGGTTATTTCAATTTTGTAGGCTTTAGTCAATAATGACCGATTACCTAGCCAAAGTATGGAAAGTGATATTCACTGGCAGAAGCACAGTATTTTACAGGTGCATCTGAAACTGAAAAGATGGTACACAGAAATACTGTGCTCTTGGGAAGTTTAGTAATGTCTGTTTTGGAGTTCCTTCACATGCCTGCATAGTAGATGGATTACTTTATGGAACAAGTTCAATTCTCAGTCTTACCCAGATAAATCCAGAGTGATCCTTCTCAGCCCAGCTGACTAGTCTGTTAATTTGACTACAGCAAGGGCGTTATTCTGCATACTAGACTGCAGCTTGTCATTGCAATTGGACCGCTTCAGCAAAGTGCTATCTGGACCTACATGAAGCTTAGCAGGAAGAGACTGAATTTGACAACTTGATTTGTGTCCATCCCTCTCACTTTCATTTAGAAAACCGTTTGGAAAAAAAGCATTTCGTATCGTTTCCTCTCAGTTTTGATAGTGATGGTCAAGCTCCTAAAGGGCATTCCTTTACTGGTAATTCTGTTAGAATGTAATTCATGGCTAGTACTTAAGAAATGTGTATTTCATGAACTGACTTGCTGACTGAGGAAGCTTCAGTTATTTTTCCTTTCCTTTCCAAACAGATACATAGCCTTACCTCCCCAGCTGAACAAAGCCAGTGATGAATAATCACTCTTATCATCTTTCTGAAATATCAAAGTTGTCTTCCCTCATGGCAGAGAACACCAAACCATTCAACGAGAAAGCAGGCTGTGTGAATAGCCTTGCTGAATTCCTAATTGTTTGCTCTGGCAGTTCCCAGTGAAGCAGCTGGTTGTCTTTGGAAAGCTATGCATGTTGTTTTGGGTTTGAACATCATGTGTCTTTAATTTTCAGCACTAGCCACAGGGATAAGTATCACAAATATCTGCTCGAAGGCCTTTTGCCCTTGGGAACCCAATATATACTTGGCAGCCTCTCTGACAGTGGGACTGAGGAGAGAATCAAAGTTGACTCATTGCCTTATATCCCCTCAGGGAGAAGAAAGAATAAAAAGGGCAATTGGTGCTTCCTTCAGTTGCCTGAAGCAAGTCTTTCCTGTTTTGTGGAGAATAAACTAATGCCGTTTTCTAAAACAATCTTCCCTCTATATGACCAAATTATTCCATCCAGTACTATACAGCTAATTCTGGGACTTGAATTCCTTGTGTCCCAGTGCAGTCCTGGGTGGAGTTCAGAAACCCATAACCCCACACATAACCAGAAACGGACATTCATATCTTACATTCAACTCTCACCTCTGACAGAATCTACTGTCATGTTCTTCAGCTCAATGTAAAGTAAACTCTAATGAAAATGAATTTGTAGAGTGCTGCGTACGCTCTCAGGTGGAGACAGTGTGGAGTGTGCTTTATTTATTGCGCCCAAGCCATTAACGTATTCTGATCTCCTATTGCATGATTAGGACCAACACAAATAACAGCCACCCTGTGACTTTTGTCAAAGGTTTGCTCGTTACTCTGCCTGTGGGTATAACTTCCCAAATATTCTGCACTTTATATGCCACACTGAAGTGAAATGGTCATTAGTGTGTTGGTAACATCATAATACATAGGGGAAGCCTGAGCCCCAATGTATGCATTAGCTAAAGATTAAGCAGGATGCCAGATGAGCTTTAATTCATTTTAGAAATGTTGCTAGGCAGAGCTCCAAGCTCACACTAAATGATGCCAAGATATTTGCTCATGTCTCCATCGCCCCTTATCTCAAGTGGTGCAACTGCCAGAAATAATTTTCTTTAATTAAAGAACTTCACGCATTTTGCACATTGCTCTTTCCTATGTAAAAACTGTTAGTTTATGATTTCCGTTTGAACATAGAATTTAACTGTTGTATTTTAGATCTGAAAAGCATCTTCCTTTTAGACAGCATTTCCATTTTTCCAGAAGAAACATTCCTTTTACTTTATAATCAGCTCAACTTAGCACAAGAATCTTATCTAAGGCGGTGGCAACTATCAACTGAGAAAGTCCAGCATTTTCTTTTTCTTTCTGAGATTTCAAGTTTTTCTGTTAGTCTTGAAATTTAGTGCTTTGCTAGGGAGTATGCTTTTGAGTTGACGAGGTATTTGTTACACCACTCAAATACAAAAGAGAATTTTAGCTGGGGAAAAAGCTCCCAAAGATGAATGAATGTATTAGCTAAGCATTAACCTGAACTTTGTCTTGCAAAACACTGCACAGGCTTTCAGTGATATGGAGCCCACTGGAATCAGCTGTTGTCTTGCAGCTGAAAGCAATGGGGCTAAAAATGGTTCTAATTATTCCTGATTTGAAAGGTAAGTTGGTAAGACTTTTTAGGTATTTCATTTAAAATATGCTTGTATATTATATAGTTATATTAATAAATGTATTTAATCACTGTCCAACACAGAGAATAGGGCCTTGATTTGAAAGTAAAATCCCCTCTTTACAGTTACTTGGACCTAATTGTACAACTAGCACTGTGTGACAGTTTTTGCTTTGTGACAAGTTAAGTTTATAGGTGCTTTAGGTTTAGCTAATGGAATCATCCAGTAACATCTTTTATGTCTACTTCCAGTAATTTATTGGCACACAAGCACCCAAGTTCCTAAATCAGTGTTGTGAATTTTATACAGAAGAGCCAGACAGAGGCATGGCACAAGGTAAAGTCCATTTGTTTCTCCTTCCTTCCTTCTTCTTTTAGCTCTGCTTCACGCTGAGATACGGAAACTGTCTTGCACAGTCTTACACAGACATAGGAAGGCACTCTCTACTTGAGCAAGGGTTGAAGCGGAAAAAAACCAACCAAAACAAGCGTGGTGCTAAGAGCAAAGCACAGCAGAAAAGGCTTTAGGAGGATCTATAAAAAGTTTAAATTAGTAAAACATGTATGTGGGTGGGTTAGAAAGAGAATAAAGTGTAATTAAGTTACTGAAGCCTCAGCAGGACTCTGAACATTGTTCAGGGTGCATTGCAGTTTGCTTTAAAGAAATGTCAAGAATACCCACATCCTTAGAAAGGGGACTTTTTTTGTAGTTTAGCATTAATTTTAACAAATGCATATTGGCTGCTCTTTCTTGGACCTTGCGTTATTCTGCTGCAGGGTACTGAGTGTATTACAGGAATGCATGAAGGCAAAAATCCCACCTTCTGCAAACTGGTCTCAGAGCTGGGCTGTGCATATTAGGCACAGCTGAAAGCCAGGGGGAACTCTGCTGTCCTGCACTAAAAAGGGTGTTGGGGCACATCCTCTTCTCCAAACTGGGCAGGGAGCCAGCTCCCTGCCTCTCTGCCTTGGTGGGGACAGCCCCCTGTGGGGGTCCCTGCCTGCACACTAATACCAGGAGGAGGGTGGATGGATGAGAGGGGATAGCTTTGCCCTCTCTCCCTTTGAAGTAGGGGGAAGAGAAAGAGTGCCAATCACAGGAAAGTGTCCTTGCAGCTATTGGAACATCATTTCTAATTGCTCTGTAAAGTGGACAGTTTAGGTCAAATGCCTCCATGCTGTGAGTGACCCAGACACTGCCCTCTTCTCACCCTACCAGGCCCTGCTTGCCCTTCTCTTTCCGAGGAGCTTCCTGCAGGTGTCCCATAGTGACCACCATGGCGAATGACCTAGGCTGCTCCTTTACAAAAGCTCGTGTTGCACCTGAGGACAACAGAAGAAAACAGGACTGTGAGCTTCATCAAGCTCTTCAAAGTAAAAAATTTATTGAATGATACTGCTTCTGCAGTCATGGCAGCAAACCAGATCTCCTGAGCCCAACCATGCAGGTGCCACGGCGCACACAGTGCGATACAGATAGGTGGCAAACCTGGAGCCAGGCAGGTATTTTGGTCCCAACGTGAATATGCTGTCTTTCTCTCCTTCTGAATGTTCCCAAAGCCCAAGGTCGCTGGAAATCAGTCCTGCCCCTTGTCCGGGCCTCTCTCTTTAGAATCATAGAATGGTTTGGATTGGAAGGGACCCCAAAGATCATCTAGTTCCAACCCTCCTGCCATGGGCAGGGACATCCTCCAGCAGACCAGGCTGCCCAAAGCCCCATCCAACCTGGCCTTGACCACTGCCAGAGATGGGACCTCCACAGCTTCTCTGGGCAACCTGTTCCAGTGCCTCACCACTCTCACAGTGAAGAATTTCTTCCTAGTATTTGATCTAAATCTCCTCTTTTTCAGTTTAAACCCATTCCCCCTTGTCCTATCACTCCCTGCCCTTGTAAACACCCCGTCTGTCTTTTCTGTAGGCCCCCTTTAGGTACTGATAGGCTGCAATTAGGTCTCCCCGGAGCCTTCTTATTCTCCTTCCCCACGACATCCTTACCTGAACGCTCACCGGGCTCCGTTGTGACAGGGGACTCCTTTACTGGCAGACTAGTGAAATGTTGTGGCTGGGAAAGTCACATAAGGCAGCTATAATGGTGAAATTATGAAGAGTAATGAGGGTTTGAGCTGTTTTCTATCTCATAAATACACATTCTAACCTGCAGAAAAACCACAGTGCTGACTGAAAATATTGCGATCTTCAGGGACAAAAAAGAGGTGAGCCAGAAGTGTCATGTCTTTACATATGGTTCACCTAAAAAAAACAAACCAAAAATCTGACCTTTTTTAAGATGGCTGCCAGCCAACATTTCAGCAATATTTCTTTTGTGTTACTGCTCACACAAAGTGATTTATGTCCAAGTACTCTCTAGCTGGTTCTCAAATTGCAATAATGATTTTGATTGTTTGTTTATAGTTTTATGTGAACATTTCTGCCTGCCATGTAAAATATCCTGAACCAGTATAAGTGTCACTTATAGGCAACTGCTGTGCTCATTGTTCTTTTGTTTCGTCTGTGACTGTTCATGTGTATTATATATAAGATTCTGGAGGCAAGGAAGGGGAGATGGGAGACCATATCCTCACCTTGCTGAGAAGAAAATAATAGCTTTCAAGGAAATTATTCTGGCAGAGGTGTAGAGAAGTCAGAATTGGGTCAGTATACTTGGACCAAGTGCCAATTTTTTCCATGGGAAGAGTTAACACAGTTTCATACAAAAGAGATGAGGCCAGAGCTGCATGCCATCAGCCCAGAAGATGTGAGGCAATCAGACTAAGAGGAAGCTCAATTAGGCCCAACTGTGGTGAACAAGGTCATCTGTGCAGGATGCTGCACGAGGAATGTGCTTCAGGACTTCAGGATTTGCCTACACAATGTCACAGAGGAGATTTAGTTCAGACGTTTTAGCTGAAAAGTCTATCTGCATACCAGGTAACTTGTTTTGCTCAGTTGAGACCTACATGCATGTTAATGGCTTGTACATCCTTTAGGTGATTTGGCATGGACAACAGAGAAAAGAGAAAACTGGGGTATTTTTGTTCAAAAAAAAAAGGAGGGGGGGAAAAGGAGTATACAGTAGAAAGTAACAGTATATTTACCCTGGAATAAAAATTCAAGAACATAATGCAGTTTATATAAATACAAATAGCCATATCAATGTCCATATGACAAATTAGACTGTTTCAGTGAAAGAATATTGTTTTTTGTTTAAATAATAAATTCCAACAAATACTTCACTGTTTTGAGAGAAGCCGAAAATGTCCGCCGTCATTATGATAAAATAACATAGTGATGCATGTGGATTCTCTGTTGCTTTACTTTCCACCTTGTGGAAACAAGAGACAAAATGGTTAAGGGACAACAAAGAAGAAACTTTATTGTGCAAAGAAAAAACCCACAGTATGCAAAGGGGTTTTTCTGCAGAAAATACATTTTCTTTCTGCGTAGGTATTTTTCTTTTCAAAAGATATCAGAGAAATTAGAATTTTAAAAAGATCTTATTCTCTTATTTAGTTGGGACTCCTACAGATTCATAGACATTGAGGCCAACAGTCTGTTGTGATCAGTGTCTCATCTGACTCATATAAATCAGCCTGTACAATTTTACTCAGTAATTCCTTTACCAAGCTTACAACAACATGCTGCTAATTAAAAGGTTGTGATCTGATAGTGTTTTCACTTTCAGGTCCCAATGACCTGAAAAGACTAATCACACCCACATTAGGGATGAAAAAACCACATGAATCTTACAGTATATTAATACCAAAAGCAAGATGAAACTACTGCTGTCACATATTCTGGGTAAGGAATCTGCAAGGATTTGGGGCTGGAGGGAGGTCTTGGAGGTGAAGGCATGGTCCTTTCCTTTGTCCCCTTCTGCAGCTGTCTCACCACTCTGCAAATGGTCAGACGTCCCTGGCAGCCAGTGGCTCCCGCCCAGCACAGACCTACCTTCCTTCACCCACTCGTGCAGTGAGAACAACAGACCTTGACTGGTGCTTGGCTGGCAGCACCAGGAGCCACCACCAGGCACAAGTGCTGCCTTGAAATGCCACACCTGTGATCTGCAGAAGACAAAAATGCCCTGTGTAGGCCCTCAGTCTGCCTACAGATAGCCCTCAGAAGATCCTCACTAGCTTTTGTGCAGAACGATGCAACATGGAACGCATGGCTTGTGCCACAGGTGCCATCACAGCAGTGTTGTTCTGTCATTTGGGCCTACAAGGAGAATTCACAGACCCCCATGATATAACGGTAGCATCCATCACAAATGCGCGTACACAGAGACTGTGAATCTGAATCTTGGTTTGCAAGAATCTGGTATCGAACCGTTCTGAGTCTTGTACTTCTTTATAAAAGTGTTGGTGTTCATGCTTCACTGTGCTTCACACCATATTCCATATTTTATAGTTGCAGGCTACGTGCACACAGAGGTTTGCCAGCACTGGCTATGATTGCGCAAACATGCAACAAGAAATGTTAAGGGTATGTTTTTCTCCGGAAAGACGGCTAAAGTCCTGAGAGGAGAACATGATAGCTACTGAATTCTCTGACTGAGGGTAGTTCAGTGAATCTTCATTTGGCACTCTCAAAAATTTGACAGAAAGAATAAGTTATTCCTCAAGGATTCCTCAGGAACAGTCCAGATTATTTTAGAAGACTGTTGACTGAGCCCATCTATTGTGTGGTCTCCTGCAGCTTTTCTTTTACTCTTGTTAACTTAGCATCCTCGATTTTCCCACAAATGAGTTACCACACATTGGAGATGTATAATAGTGGGGGAAAGAACAGGGTGTTTTCTGAACAACCCTCATCCTTCAGCTGCCAGAAAACTATAAATGTCTTCTCTTTTGCAAAATTGCTCCATACAAAAAACCCCCACCCAATATACTAGTGAAGGTATGCTCACTGGTAAAGTCAGTCCCCTGAAGAGACAGGGCTCTATTCCAATTTGTTTCACAAATAGGGCTAAGGAACTAGCAGCATCAAGGAGCAACCCAGACAGCAGCAGTCAAACACTGTATCCCGTGTATTAACGTTAATTATAACAACACAGTCCATGAAATTTTTAGAAGGCACAGAGAATACTGGGAGGGGAAAGAACAGAAGTTTTTGATGGAGGGAAATAGAGTTCACTTTTTGATAAGGTCCAAAAATGCCTTTTCCAAACAGAGGTACTTTGTATTGCACCATTCCTGTTGGCCGTTTGGGGTTTTTTCATTAGACATATGAATTTCTTGCCGTAGTAATAAAGGTCAGGCACTATTGTGCCTCTTTTATGATACTGACTAGCACAAGTCATGTATACAAACCCAGGAAGTATTTATTTATGTGGAATACATACTTAAATAGTGGACTACAAGATGCCTATGATATGAATAATACCACAATTTCACGGATAAGTGGAAACATTATGCAACTTACTGAGTTTTTAAGGCAGTAACGAATGTGAGCTATACAGCAGACTCAAGCTGGACCTTTTCACCCCTTCTAATATATGCTGTGGCTATTTAATATTCCTCACTAGGGAGTAATGCTGGCATACAAGTCAGCAATATTTTAGGCACTGGAGCCATGAACCTAGTGAGAACATAAACTAAACTGATTTTCAATTTTGGTACATTACAAAAAGGACTATTATTGTGAGGTTAGAGATGTCAAAGTTGGTGACCTGGTATAATGAAGTATTCCCTGCCACATAGTCAAGCACGAAAAGTAATTGGAGGCGTTATAAACTTTTAGAGGCTTAGGGAGTTTTTTACCTCCCAAATTAAATATTCTTTTGCACAATTTATTTTTTTTTTTAATTAAAACCAGCCATTTTTGTGAAGCATCACAAAAACAGGAATGATGCTCCTTTAAAGTTTGCAGCTGATGGAGAAACATGGGTGTTTAGGAACGAGGTCACATCTTAACGCTTGGGTTACTTACATAAGGCACTGATGAAAAGCAAGTTGCTACCTGCCAGCTAGGAGTGACGTTAAAATATTATGGCAGGATGTGACCAGCTTTAGAGCTTAAAATCTTGAAAGGACACAGACAATGTTCCCTTTGAAGAACATTCCTGAAGATCACTTTACAGTTTCTGCTAAACTTTAAAATACAGAGTAAAATGCCCCGTGTCTAAGCATCAACAATAAAAGTTGTTGCTTCTCAGCTGCAACATTTACATCTGAAAAAAACCAGCACTAAAGTGTACACAGGTCTTTTAGCTTGTCTGTCTGAGCAAAGGGGTTAGCATTTAGTCTAGGGAATGGTGTACTAGTACTGTGAATCCCATGCTTCAGGTGCTCATTATGGCTCCGCATCCCAACTCACTGCACTGGCTTTGGCCAAGTTCTTCCCGATTCCTCTGGCACGGCACTGCGTGAGCTGGCACGGCATCGCTCCCCAGGAACCAGACTGCAGAGGGCACTCCTATATAAGAAGGAATTGCAGTCTCAAGACTCATTTACTTTTAGCCTCGATGATTCATTGTTATTTTTTCTTCTTTAATATTTAATGACACTATTATTACACTAAAAGGAAATCTTATTATTCTTGACAATTGGTTTTGTTATGATTATTTAATTTCCACCCCCCAAGTTTATACAATTACAACGTCTGCTAGTGTTCATATCATGTTCGGGTCATCAGCTTCAGAAATTAAATGTACACAGAAGGGCAACCTATTAATATACCATCCCTAGGCATAACTCGGGTGAAGCAGCACAGGGAGTGCATGGATGGGGACGGAGCTGGCTTTTGCACGTGCCTGGGAAGTCAAAGAGATTCTGCCTGAGGCAGGCCATCCACGGAGCAGTATGAAAGCCACCTTCCCTTCCTCTCGTCCTGTCCCTGAAAAGGTTTGTTTGGAAGTATTACTTTGGTCTGGATTTCAGCTGTGACAGTGAGGAAAGACACAGCCTCTCAAACAACAGGTCCTGAGCCTTATGGGGTGGATTTCTTCACCCTGGGCTACTCTTCAGGAGATGGGGCTGGACAAACAGGCCACAGCTAATGTGGGCTGACATCTGCAGTTTGCTGGCACAGCAGAGGTGGGGGGGGGGGGGGG
>VWZZ01004976.1:310775-472824 GCA_013399095.1 Psophia crepitans | reverse complement strand
GCAGAGGTGGGGGGGGGGGCGCAAAGCATGTGGCAAATGCAGTGTGGTAGACTGGGGACTTTCTGAATAGTGGGCAGCTGGGTTAAGGCTGCTATAGTGCAAAATGCTCTCTAGAGCTGTTACATTAAGCCATTAAAACCCTGAGATGCCTCAAGACTAGGAAGAAGCAAGTGTAGTTTATGGCTACTTTAGCCTTCCCCCCCCCCATTTTATAAATTAGAGGTAAAGCCTGTAATGGCATCAACCAGCACCTCAGTCTTAAGGATGAATAGCTTAAAGCCTACAGAATTAATTCTGGAAGTTCAGCTGGAGCCTATGCAGCTCCTACACTACAGTTTAAATGTGCTTCTAATATTTAGCTTCGTTTAATGAGAACAAGTCCGTACTAGCTTTGGCTTCTGCATGGGATGCAGATCATGTATCATCCACCCGACAACAGAAGGGTCATTTTGTTTCCTGTGGGTAGTGGAAAGTGATCTGCCTTTTCACACTTACTTCTGGAACCTTGTCACAGGGAAAATGTAAGATCAGGCTAACGCTGTGCGAAAGAGCTGACTGGGCAAGGATAGCGGGGCCTGGCTGTCGGAGCAGCAAATACAGTTCCACAGCTGAGCCCTGAACCGTGTTTATTTTCGAACAGAAGACCTCACATTTCAAGTGACATATTTGCTCAGTAAAATACATGCATTTCATATTTCATTACCACAAGCTGTATATTTCATACGGCGGTTAAGAAATGAAGTAGTGTGGAAAGGACAGTTATTCAAGGGAGCTGTAACCATACAGATTCCACTGAATAGGATTTTCCCTTGTTCTAAACTGTTATCTCACTAGATAAAAACATTGTGCTTTATGATTAAACTAATTGTGTCAGACAAGCCAGTCTGCAGCCCTAGAAGCCTGGATTTTCAAATGTGCTGAGCACTGGCAGCTGCAACTAAAGACAGTGGCAGCGTTTAAAGTGCAATTAAATGTGAAGCTGTCTAAAAATTCAGGCCAGAGGCCGGCTGTAAAATGGGAGCAGAGATACTACCTTGCCTCACAGGGGTGCTGTGAACATTTTTGCCACAGCTACTTACACCAGTGAGAAGTTACACTGAAAAGTCTCTGAAAAAAAGTTGGTCTTTTTTCAGACTGGGGTTTGACTATAAATGTCTTGAGCCACAGACTGAACAGTGAAGAGGAAACATGTGTGTATGGCTTGCCCATTTGTAGACTGAATGGATGATGGATCATGCCCCCTTCCTCCCAAAATAGGTTAAAAATCAGAATTGGTATGTCATATGGACTGAATTAATACTGTGCAAGCATATCTAATTCTAGCATTCCCTAGAGCAGTCCCCCTAAAGGGGAGTGTGGTAAATATATATTACATATATTTATAAATATATGTAGTGTGTATAAACAATATGATTTTGATTAAGAAATCTTTTTAGATAGCGCAGTGAAGGGAGTTGTAGATGATTAAGGGACTGGTGCATCTAACATGCAAGGAGAGGCTGAGAGAGGTGGGACTGCCGAGCCTGGAGGAGAGAAGTGAGGGCTCAGGATGGGAATCTTATCAGTGTGTACAAATGCCCAAAGACAGCGTGTGGAGAAGACTGAGCTAGGCTCTTCTCAGTGGTATCCATTGAAAGGACAAGAGACAATAGGTACAAATTGAAACACCAGCGATTCCATTAAGAAAAAATGTAAGAAAAAACATTTTTTACTACAAGGGTGTAAAACAAACAAACACTGGAACAAGTTGCCCAGTGAGACTGTGAAGTCTCTATCTCCGGATATGTTGAAAACTCAACTGGACAGGAACCTAAGCAACCTGCTCTCATGGACTCTGTTTTTAGCAGAAGCTGAACTAGACAATCTCCAGAGGTGCTTTCCAACCTCAACCGTCTTGTGACAAGCAAGTCAATGTTTTTCTCCAGTTTCTCACTTATTCACGTTCCTTGCAGTATTGGCAAAATAGATCAGTTTATATTCTGTTCTGATTTGGCATTTCTGCTTTTTTTCTCCTTTATCAGTTCTATCTTTTCCTGTTGTGGATGCTGCGCTCTAATTTTACGGGTTATTATAGTGTTCTGCTTGGTCTCCTAAAACCAAAATCTGTCTCGTCTTTTGTGAGTGAAGCTTCAGAGCAACAGAGCTTCAGAGTGTCCCACTAAGAAATAAAAATTCAACAAAATATAGCATAGAATGTAGCAGAAACTGAAATAAAAGTATTCTCCCTGCTGTCACTACAGTAGAAGCTGAATCTATTTCAGTGTACTGTTTCAACTGAACAGGGGAACCACTCCTAATAGGCAAGGACTAATTTGCCCATAACTATCTATAAATTGAAGAAGTGACCAAGAATGAGAGCTGACATCCTAATAATAGCAGTAAGGTGAAATTATTATATAAGAACGGAAATTCGTAATTTAAATCATTTGGGGGGGTGGTTCTAAGGAAATAAAAATACCAAAGTCTAATGCCCATAATAACAATAATTAGAATTAGCAGTAAATATTGCCCTGCAGCCTGCTGTTACAGTTGAGACAGTTTTGTAATGTTTTAGATGCTATGACACAGTGATTTATACGCTTCTCTTCCTAACTGTTACAGAAAAACTCTATCCTAGTGCCTCAACATATTTCCTGCATTTCCATGAACTGTGACTGGCCCACTCACTTTACAGTCATTTTTTGATAGGCTTTCAAATTAGTATTTAACCATATAGTGACTGACATGACATAAACTCAGCAGTGTACCTTCTAGGATAATGGGAATATTTTTAGATACTGCTGCATAACGCATGGAAATGTAGCAAACCATTTAAATGATTAACATAGTTACTATTAGTAGGCTAGAAGATAATTACAGAATGATTCACGACATTTTGTTATTGTAATAGCTATTCATATTTGGATTGCAGTAACGTTAAAAAATTGTTCATCACCACTGAATAAACCTATCAAAGTCTATAAATACTTCACAGGCGAGCAGAGTTAACACTGTGTCAAATTGGAGATGCTAATTATGGAAGATCCTCAAACCAGGTATTTTATGTTTCACGCTTTCTGCATTTTATCCTCTTTAGCACAGAAATTTTTAACTATTTGTTCCAACTGGCCTTCACTGATATTTTGTACTTTTTTGGTAGGACTCCAGAAAGTACGACAGACTGGTATGTTTATATCATGTGAGTATGTAATGAGTGCTATTAGATCATCTTTTTGCTCATTCAAAATTGTAAGTAGAATGGATCTTCTGTACCTTAGCTGCCCAGTTTCAGCAATGCCTCAAGCACTGATTTATATTTACAGTGATATTCAGGCTGATTTTCAGATTCATTTCCTTGCATATTTTGTTTTACTCCTAAAGATACCAATGGGGGTGCAAAACATCGCTTCATTTCTTCTAAATTAAAACCTAAGTATCTGTACCTGGGTTTATTCTCCCTCCATGTTTGGATACTTTTTGTTCAGGAAGAGGGAACAGAAGTGATTATACTACTGTAACATCCCTTAAAAGTGCTGGGTAATTTGCTCACCTTGTTCTTTACTTCTTTTTACGCTGAGAAGCCTGGGAAAAGAGTAAGTTCTGTTCGTTAGTACGTGTTTATTGGGATTTGCGTCCCTCCTGCAATATGAATAACTTTGCTTAACAATAATAAATCTGATAATGAATCTACTGATTGGAATGCTTCATGACATTATTATGCCACTTCTTCTGTCTATTGACCAGATTAGTAACTGTCGAATGAGATGAGAGAAGGTGTAAGTGCAAGGGTATTTCTTAAGAGTCTGAGAGGTAGCGAGACAAAATGGGACACTGGCAGTGGAAAGGAAAGATGAAGAGATCCCTTAAGCCTCAATGAAAAGACTGAGAAGCTTGAACTAGTATTTTCTTCCTTTGAAGAAAGCTACTAATGACCGGTTTTTGAGATCTCACTTTTCTTAATACCCTGTGCTATGGTAAAGATTGCTGGGTTTGGTTAAAGCCTGTTCCACAAACGAACACTTGTAGGCATAGCTCAGGTGTTTTGCCAACCCATTTCTGTGCCATACATGACAACAGAAAACAAGACCAAAATACCGAGTTTAGAAACAGCAGTTAAAGGACCCAAAAGACAGTTTCCATCAAACAGAAGTTACTTTTATGTTCAGTTGGGAGTGATTGAGCTATTCATGAAACCCAGATAGAGAAACTAACATTTCTGAGTAATTCTAGAACAAATTATGAGGAGTGGGATCATGCTGGGTCGTATAACATTTTCTTCTATAAAAACATTTTTCATTATATTTTGTGGGACATTTATAACCCAAAGGATTCATGGAAAAATCTAGAGCATTACCGTAACAATATAGAGGGGAAATGACACATAGCAGTATGCTAATTGCTTACCATGAAGTAGGGATTAAAATGTAGTCAACGCCTTTGCTTGCTTCTAACATTCTAATGAAGGCATGGTAATATCACAGAGTTCATACAGTGAAAAAAGGTTTCTATTTTTTCTCCTACTACTTTTTAAATTCAAATGAGTTATATTCAGAATGTTAAACCAAAGAGATAGCAGACGAAGGATATATCTCTATGAAAAATATTTATCCATGCAGGTGACATTGAGGGACACACAGAGAAAAATATTTTCATCAACATTATCATTTGTACTGCAAACACATTGGACACAATGGCTGAAAGAAGGACCTCAGGCACTGTGTAATCACATAATAAAAGGTAGTTCTTGTTCTAAATTGTGTGTTTAGAGTACATAGACAGAAAGGAGAGGGAGGAGAAACACCAGACTGTGACTGGAAAGTGAGTCAAGAGAGGCTGAGTGCCTGGCTCGGTACAGCCCGACAGCTGTACCAGCAGCAGGAACTGCTCTCCCCAAAACCTCAGTCAACATTTCAGTGGTATTTTCTTAAGTAAAAAGCAGAACTGGAAGACAAATAAATTTTCTAACTTTTTATCTTCCTTCAATGAGAGATTTAACTCAGTTTCAATTTGAAGTTCACATGAAGGTTCAGTCTTGTCTTATTTTATCTAAATGAGTTCATCTGCCGCATATCATGGCTTTACTTTGTTATGCATTTTAGCCTTCTGGTCTTTTTCATGTGAGGTAGTAAATACTGACTCTTTTCAACAGTTGAAATGTTCAGGACATGATCATTTTGAATATGCTGCATTTCACTTTCAGTTACCTCTGGAATGAAATCACAGTGCGTAGGGCTTGAGCACTGGCAGTGACATCCAGGGTCACTGAGTCGGGTGCAGTGAGTCCAGCCCAGCGCACAGGCACTACGTCTTATAATATCTATCACATGCACACAGACTGTTGCGTTTTGTTTTGTTTGCTTTTTTTTCTTTGCAAAGTTTGAACACTTCACTGCAAACAGACACTAGATTAGGAAGCACAATTTTGCTCTTTGTTGGAGACTGAGCCCTAAGAGTCTTCAAACAGAAAAGAGCTTGCAGGATCAGTCATCTAGAGCATCTTTCGAGGTCCCTTCCAACCTCTACGATTCTGATTCTGATCTTTTATGAAGGTGACCTGGGGTGGGGATGTTGTTGCTGGATTCTGCCTCACACATCAGCGGGTGCAATGAGATCCTGACTTCACTGCTATCCCCCATGTCAGGGATGCTGTCCAACTTAGCTTTCCACGTCTCAGTTTTTCCATCTGTCCCTAGGAACAACAAATGTAAAGTGCCTTCAAATCTCCTGGTGAACAGCTTTGTAGAAGAGCTGCGTTCAGTCAGAGGCAGACCAGAGCAATCCAGGCCGCTTCAGCTTCTGTTATTTGTGAGTACTTTACCCTAAGTTAAAAATAATCCTGATCCTGTCTTTTTTTTTTTTTCCTATGATCAGCAGTTTAAGTTGAAAAGGTCATTCCTTTCTCTGTAGCTCAATTTCTGTGTTTTTAAGCAGTTTTAGGGTACCTTGTGTCATAGGACATCAGATACTAAATTCCTTCACACTTTTTAAATTATTGCTTCTTTCTGTGAGAAAGTAAAATGTTGTTCGAAACCCATTCAGGTTTGCGTTCCTTTGAAAAAATACAGGGCCTTTATTTTACAAAACATTTCCTCATCCAGAGCTTATTGACATCTTCCAGATCAAGTTTTAGACAAACAGAGGATTTTTTTAACAGGCATTTATCACTCATTAAGTTTGATCTACAGATTCTCTTTTTTTCTAAGAACTGAGAAATATTTTTCAACTTCAGGCCTTTTTTGAAGACAATCGAGCTTTTTTGAGCATGATGGAATAATGACAAAACTTTCACTATAATATCTCAAATGCTACAATATAATACATTTGCTTAAGTCTGGGAGAAGGAAACCAAACCAATTTATTATAGCCTGTTGATTCACACTCACATGCTGTGCAGTTCGTGTGAAGGTCCCATTTACTTTTTCACATGAACTGCCACAGCATGGTTTAAATAGAGATTTCTCCAGCAGCAGTGTTAAGGTTCCTCATTAACATCATTTCTGGAGTCACTGGGCCAAGTATATCCCTAGTGCAATTCCACTGATCTCAGTGGGGTTATCCTTGAGATATATTTGGTCCATTGTTTCTACAGAATCTCTTTGTTCTTTTTTGATCTCTTCAAGAATTTTGTTACTTTGAACATTTCTCACATAGCAGGTCACCAAGCTGAAAAGTTTGCAACATTTATAAGTAATTTTTCAGGTATTTCTACCTATTTTGTACACTGAAATAAGACATTATATCCAATAACATATTGCTATTTGTTATTTTTGTTTTATGATCTACACCTATATCCTGTCTTCCAGGGAAATCAATAAACATACTGTAAGTTTCTCTTCTTGTTTGTTTTTTTAAAAAATTCTAAAACTGGATGCGACTACCAAAAATAATCTGAGACAGACTGCAGGTGCATCTGGCATTATTTTCTGCCCTTCTCTATCACCTGCAATTTTTGGAAACGAATAATGGTTGAGTAGTGATACTCCCAGGCAAGTATATTCTTATGCTGAAAACTCTGAGCTTGTCTATGTTCTGTATCTGCACTGAATGTTTATCTTCATTAGTCTGGTTTTTTTTTATTTCTGGTAGGAAAAAGATATATATAACATTTAAAAAAATGTTGAAACCAACCTCTGATGTCCTATATCAGTACTGAATATTTCTCTTCATTAGTTTGTTGTTTGGTCAGTTGTGGGTTGTTTGTTTTTACTTTTATTAGGAAAAAAATGTATGCAACATTAAAAACAATGTTAATATCCACCAAAACACAAAATCACACAGCAGTTAGATTTGCAGTTAACGACCATGTGATTTACATTATTTAGATTTTTGTTCAGGAGAATGAAAGGTCTGATTAGGGAAGACAGCATACCAAAATGAAAGCATCCCTGTGATAAATGGTCAGGTAAATGGAAAACACATCTCATTCTCAAAACATCACCTCTTATTCCTTTCTGTATATTACTGCAGTTTTGCACAAGCATTTGGTGGCCTTATAGTTTATGTTCATTTTCCCAGCAAACTATTAACTCAGCACATAAACTTCTTTATTTGACTTTGCATTCAAAGATTCTGTTGCTGACAGATATTACAAAGATAATACAGGTAATACACAGAAATTAAATCCATTTTTCACCAAATCCATAATCAGCAGAGGAAAGTGACTCGGACTGGGACACCTGAGTGCCTGAGCTCATGCTTATCTTGCTGTCAAGATCTTTTTGTTCTCCAAACTCTTGAAATAATGAAGTCTTAACGTGAGATTGCATTCTGCAGGGAGCAGCCTACAGACTCCAGAGGAATTAAACCACGGCTTGTTAGCTGCTGCTTGAAGAAGTAACATTTGGGTTTGATGATAACAAATGGGGATGGAAATGTTAGCACGGAAAGCTCTGCTGCCAGCGCAGCCTTTGCTTTACGCACAGACACACACATTCAGGCACGTGCTGCAAGAGAAGTGCACCTGTGAGTTGCGTTACTTATTCAGATACAGGGCTGTGATTTTCTGCTAAACTTCCAGTCCCTTTGAGTATGTTATTAACATTAAAGGCAGAAATGCTACTGCATCTAAATCAGGATGTGAAAAACTCTCAGTCAGTCAGAAGCAAAGCTTGTGTTCAGACTGTACACGCAGGGTTGGTTTATGTTTATAGAGATTTATATGTGAGACAGAATGGAAAAATGTAATTTAATTTTATTTAACATCTCTCCCAAAATCCTAAAGACCACTTTCAGATTAATTAGGTGCTGGTAAGTACAGTGACTATGTAGGCAAACATTAACAGCCAAGCTTCAGTCAGTAACTGCCCTGCATGTTATATTATGTGCTAAGAAAGTGAATGTTGCTTAGAAACCTGGGGTTGTCCCTGTGCACTTTCCAGAAGTGCAGTGTGATCATTTATCTGCAAAACACTAGAGCTCAGATAAAGTGCTGAAGGTCTCATCTGAAAGCTGGTGCCTTCAGGCAACACCTGGTACATCACTGAAGTGTTTGCATTACACCGCTCCAATCTCAGTGTTATTCATGTCTTCCTGGTCCACAGATCACTGAGATCGAATAGCAGCATATTGAACTGTATTTTAACACTGATCTTTGCATGCAGAGTGGTCCATGAACAGAATAAAGTCAGAAAATGAGGCATTAACCCGTAGACTCCATTTCTTGATCATCTCCTTAAATTTCCTTGCATCAGCATAAGTCAATTTCACAGAGAGTATGTGAAATCATGATTTTAAGTCACATACCATCTGGTCTTAAGTGACACAGTGGAGACTCCTGAAGTAAGAGCACAAGAAACTGCGTGTGCTCTGGACAGAAACGCTCTGCTGGGCATGCCATCCTCAGGATGCGCATCTTGCAAAGTGCAGCAGAGACCCAGAGAGTCCGATGCCATTTTGACATGCTCACGCTGCTCTGCAGGGCTGACAGCGCCTCTTCTCCCCACTGAGACTCAGGGCAACCATGCACTGTTTGGAAATTGAGAGCACATGGGACCTTGCACCAATAAAACCTTGCACGCGTATCCTGGAGGGGTATTTCCACCTGGCAGCCATCCCTGGAGCACTATGGCTGGGTCTGTATTGTGCTTAAATCACTCCGAAGGGTCCTCCTCCTGAAAGTGGTGAAGCTGGAAGCTCTTCATCAGTGCCATCACTGCAGGCTTTAAGAGGGCTCTTGAGCACCATGGGGCCTTCACATCCTCACCATCCTTTGGGACAGGTGTGCAAGAGTACCCTGAAAGGCTTTTCACACTCTGGGGTACTGATTTTTGTTGGTGCCTAAGATTTTCATTGCAAGGGAAAAAAAAAACCCAACAAATTTTAGCTAGGAGGGAGCTTAAATGTAAACAGCTTTCTCATGCTGGGGGTATAAGAACACTCTGTAACATTTTTTTCCCACTCTTTCTTAGCTCAAGGACCTGTCCTCAGAGTACAAAGCCTCAGTTACACCAGCTTTATGAAGGCAAACCCCCAAGGATTTAGGGTCTCAAAGTGCACAGCGCAGCTCTGGACTGTGTTGGAACAGACCCATTCAGAACACTGGTAAAATCTGCTTTCCAGCTAAATAAAATGAAATGAAATGAAGTTTCTTGGCTGAAGTACTGGAAATTATTTTAGTATTTTCAGTAAGAAAAACTAACAGTGATGAGTAACTTCCTGAATAAGTGCATCGGGCAATGCACATTGTTCCTCAACCTGATAAACTCTTAGCGGGGAACTTCCCTTCTCTGAGGTTGCTGCTCTGCCCTGGGGTTTTGTCTCTTCGGAACAGGCAGAGCTGTATAATCTAGAGAGTCAAACATTGAGCAATCAGTACCACCAGGGCAGTGTTTTTAAAGAGAAAAGCAGTTAAATAAATGGAATGTCATTAAGACATACAACTGTTTTGGAGACGATGCCAGCAGTATAACAGAAAGTTACTTTAAAATATTACTTGTGATACATTTATTTTTAATGCATATGAAATTATAGAAACAAACGACTTTAACTAGCTGAGGAAATGGAGACTCTTTGCACATGCTATTTCAAATCCCAGTAGTATTTCAGCCTCTTGGAGCTGTCTCTTGAACTGTCAAAGAGGGATCTGGACAGTCTCTCAGTGTCTCTGACTGTTAAATCCTTAAGTGGCATGTATATATGCTTAAGGAACGGGTCAGCTTGCAGATGAAATGTCCCAATCTTAAAAAAAAAAAAAAAAAGATGAAACAGATTGGTAATTACAATAGTGCCATGAAACCTTTTGCCCTCAACTGACTGGGTTTGTTCCAAGATTCAGTGGTCACTTAAACATGGTATGAAAAAAAGTGATGTGGCCAAAAATCCTTGCCATATGTTTCAGCATTTTTTTTTCACAATGCTTTATTCTGTGACTATTTATTTCAATGCATTCAACACTCTCTTCTAAATCTATCATACCATTTCTCCTGCAGCAGTCATGAAGATCATCCCTTTCTCTGGAAACCAGCCTTTAACTTAACTGCTAGCAATGCACAGGTCTAAGACCACACTTCTGCAAAGTACTGATTAGCCAGTACCAGATAGTGGGAGCTGGAAGAATCACTGAAGAAATGGTAGAAGAGAAAAAAAGAGGGTTTGAATATTATAATCCTTAGACCTGCTTCTTTGTATTTTTATTTGTTTCTCTGTTCTGAAGATGGAAAGTAATTGGGCTCCCTGGTTTTCACAGTACGAGCACTACTAAAACATAATTTAGTTCCCTTTCGTAGCAAATTTTGAAGAATGTTTTGTAAACAGGGTAACAGACAACAGGGAAGAATCTGTTGCGAGTCATCACTTTCGTTCTCAGTCAAAGTTCTTTATTTCTCAGCTTTGTGGTATACTAGATGTATCCCCCATGGGGACCACGATGATGACATAATTGTTGCTGTTTTCACCCAAGAAATTTAGCACCTTTCTTTGAAGGGGAACTGAAACTCTTGGTAAGCAGAAACTTCCCAGATATCCAAGGACAAGAGTCAAATTGCTCAAGCTGTTTGGCTTTACACAGGCGCAAGGAAGACCAGCTTCACAGAAGGACAATTAAAATTATTGTATGATAGGTGATTTATTATTGCATTGTAATTAAATGCAAAATCATAACCTGTAAGCAGCACTACAAATTAGATAGTACTGGGTGAAAGAGACTGGGTTATTGTTTTCAGCCTAGATAACTAATGTTCCCCAGGAATCAGATTCCCATAAGATGTCAAATGAAGTAACATGTTAATTCACACAAGTTCAAAATAGCGCTAACAGGGACCTTTCAGGGTCAGATGGGTCCAACTTCAACATTTTGCAAACGCCTAAGGTCGCTCTGCCTTGCCGATAAAAGCAATTGTTACAAGAAGGGAGTTGTTTAGATTTCTTGCTGCCAATGTATCTTTTCGATACTTAGGATATCTAGCACTGAATGATTTTGCATATCATGATATCTACATCTAAATTACCAGTGTTATTATTAGCAGTCTCAGCCACTGCAATGTAATCTAATATATATTATTTAAAATAAAAAAAAGGATGGATCCACCATCTTACAAGACCTGTGGGACTCAAAAAAGCATGAAAACAATATTCAATGGCTTTTTATTGTGTGCACATTGTGGGTACAATTGGTTCCCTGCCTTTGGGGAAAAAAAAGAATGTAAATTCTTGTTTTACTAGAAAACATCCATCTGAACTCTTTGCCTCTGGAAAAATTCCTGCAGAAGTTGGTAGGGAGGCTATTTCAACAATCGGAAAATCCCAGGAAAGAATTTACAAAGAAAGTAAATGCATCTTCTACGTACTGAATTTAAATCACCCCAAACAATGTGATAGACATGCATTGACAGGGTGAAGAGTTATATACAGCTCAACTTCAACTCTTGTTCCTAACTTTAGACCAAATGAGGTCCTACAAAAGATATCTCACAGCTTTCAATCCACATACATACCTTGCTACAGCAAAATGCTTTCCTTGTCCTGCTACAGCTGGCAGAGGGATTTATTTTTAGTTGAACAGAAATACACAGATGGAACTTACCGATTCACCAGACTCCAGTTAGGTACCAAGGCTGTGTGGAGAGACTTGGGCACATAAGAATAGGCTTTGCAAAGTCTGACATAGTGCTTGGAGAGGCACCGATGACAGGCAACAGGAAAAGTTGAACACAAAATTCCAGCTTTCTCATGAGTTATATTGTATTTATATCCCTCACCTAGGTTGGGGTGGCACATAAAGGAGAAAGCCAAGCAAAGAGTAGTGTCAAAGGGACCTTAAAGTAAGGCTTACTTGGAAGGGGAACGATAGAAGTCTATTCCCTGCTTGGTTTAGCACAAAATAGTGAACTTTTTTAATCAGAGAAATCTGAAATATTAATTTCTCCCTTTCCAGACAAGTTCCCTAACCTCAAGGCCAATAGCTTAAAAAGTATTTAATTATTTAATTCAAAATGGAACAATTTCCACAGAAATATTCGGAGGCTCTTCTCATCCCAGATGTCTTCAAGGCACCCCTCAGAAATTTTTGGAGAGGGACATTAAGCCGAATTCTGTTGGACAAATGTAGGGGGGGAAAACCAAAACAAAACAGTTTTTTCAAGTTCCAAAGGGGTGATCTAACTGCTGAGGTGCTGGGTAAAAGCACGAAAGCAAGAACAAAAGCCAGTGTACTAAGAACAGTCAAGAACTCCATGAATCTTCAGATCTAAACTTTTCATGAAACAAATGGCTGAATGAAATACGGGGACCACAGTTCCAAAGGCTCCACTGAGACTTGTGGAACAGAATTTTGAGTAGAGATTGTTTTAGCTCTACTTCCTTTTTTTGGGGGTGGGGGTTTTTTTTTTTGGTCAGTTGTTACTGTTGTTAAATCATTTTTTGTTTGTAGCTGTTGTTAAACTATCTCTAAGCCATCACTTTGTTTTCTTCTCAGAACAGTATTTGTTATTGCAGATGATTAGTACCAGATTCATGAGGGAGGCTGGCATTTCTAGAATTTCTTTTCTCCTCCTGTAATTATGTTGCTGAGTTTTTGACTTGTTATCTATAAAATTCTTGTGTTTTGCAGGCATTTTGCAAAATTTGAAAAATAGTAAAGAAACTGAGGATGAGATTTCTGAGGGAGATCTTGCAGTCATCTTACAGGAAAAGAGAGAAACCTTGCTTTGGAAACCACTAGTGGAATTGTTTCTATCAAGGACATTCCCAGCAAATGTTTGTCTTAACTGCATTTTAAAAACTTCTCCACAACATGTCCAGGAGCTTGCCAGGGTGACAGGGAGACTGGAAAATATGAATTCTTAGAGAAGTCTGATTTCCAGAAGGTACATGGTCAGACTTCCATAAAAATCACAGGCTTCTTTATAGGTCCCCCTCAGCTAGCCAGTGGTTTTACAGAATCATTGGTTTCCAAAATCACATCTGTAAATGAGGTCCCTGCACAAAAGAGCTTGCTATTGATTTAGGTTGCATAGGCTACAGATGAAAAAAATACTCCTATGAACAGTGAGTCACAAGCAGGTGAACTGAGGGTCTGGAATCAGCAATCAGTTCATTCATTCCTCTGATTTCTCTCTAGGGTGTCTGGCTTTTGTCAGGGCCTGATGGCAGGGGTGACGCAAGTTCCTTCTTTCTGGCCCTTCTTGACCATTCTTTTGTGGTTTTATGGGAGTGTCACAAAAGTGTATTTTGAGGAAGAGGCCAAAGAAAAGTTCTCAGTAAAATGAGAATAGATAAAAATATTGAGACCTGAGTGGAAGTAGGACAAAAAGCTTTTTTTTTTTTTTTCCAGGCACTGAAGAAACCTGAAGAAAACAATGCAATTTTCATTACAGTCCAGTGGGAGGCATGCCCCAGCCTCACTTCCCTGGACAGAAAGGAAAGGCAACTACTCCAAGAATTGGTGCCCCACTGGTTTTAGGTGGGAAAAAAAAAACCAACCAAAAACAATTTCTGGGAGTGGGATGTTCTCCTGGGACTGGAAAGCAGCAGCAGCTTCAGATTTATGAAGAAAGACTGAGAATTGTGCTTTATAAATGTAAAGACTATAAAGTCAGTAACTGACTTACACAAAGTAAGTAACTGGGCACACAGGAAGCATGTGAAAAGGACTGAAAGGGACCAGAAGGTCTCACGAACCACAGGAGACCAAAAAAAGGTAAAGTGCTATAGTAGGCCACAGTGTGTTGTACCCAGCCTTAAATAAAATAAAAGACCTGCATCAGATGCAGAAGTCAAAAAGATGCATAAAAAGTGATTTCTAGAGAGACTGATTTGAATAATGAGGCCGGTAAAGATCACTGGGCATCAGTTTAGGTGGTCTGGCGGTACCTCTCTTGGTAGACACGGAATGATCAGCAAAGACGCTGCTATGTGAACAAGCAGAGATCCAGTATTTTTGCATGAGCCATTTTCATCCTGGGTAATATCTTGGGTAAGATCTCAAAAACATCAGGGGAGTTACCTTGTGTATTCTTGTTTCTCTCCATAGAGTCCTACAGCCAACAAAACAAGCTACTGTAAGTTGTGGGTACCAAGCCAAAGTTTCAGTAGCTTTTTTTTATTATTATTTTTTACATTGTTATGTGGCATCTTCCAGTATATGTAAGGTGCTACAGACTGTTGTCCAGCTGGAAAGTCACTCGAATTTCATGGGCTGGTGGCTGGGGCATCTTGCCAGGTGCAAACAGCCTGCGAGGGAAGAACATTATCTGTAGGAAGTATAACGTAAATACTTTACTGTGGCTTATGACCTTATTTTTTGAGGGGGGAAGTTGCTAATGTTGAATTTGGTTACTACTCTGCAATTCAGAGCAGCACCTATTGCTTCTTTCATGGTATTGGAAGATAGACAGGGTAAATAAAATGTAATGCTTTTGTGTAATGTTTATATCAGTGACAGGTACCGAAGTTGGAGAAGGTGAGTCAACTGGAGTTTATTTGTAATCATGCAAATGTTTGCTGTCTCAGGGTCTAAACTACCTGAAAAAGGTCCAAGAAGTTTAAATTATTAACTCTGTTAAATAGCATCAAGTTCCTAATATTAAAAATATTTCCAAATATAGAGGAATGTTGGACAAAGGAAAACAACACATTTCATGTGTAAAATTGCAGCAGAAAAACAATTTTGGGTTGCCTAAACAATTGTAGGAACCAAATAGTCTGGAAAATTTCATTTCATATCTGACAAAGTTAGACAAAATGTTCCTGTGATCCAAAGCGCTAAATCTCCAAGTACTGGTTTTTTTCAGAATTATATATAAAGATTTCGAAATGAAAAACTGTTTCCTCCACCCCTCTCAAAAAAAAAAAAAAAAAGAAGAAAAGGAAAAACATTTTTGTCTCGTTAATGTAGGTTTTGCATTAACAATGAGGTTAACTGGAAATGAATTAATGAAATACTTCAGTTCACCAGGCTTTACATTTATTCTCAGGGGAAAAAACATCAGCTAAAAATGTTTTCTGCATCTACTGAAGAGGACAGCCTGTCAGATCCAGCAGATCAGTTGATTGCACATTTAATTTTAAACATATGAGAAGGTGGGCTAATTTAATTAGTGCTTGCAATTAGTCAGGAATGATTCTTAAAACTACCACTTCATACAAAACTAAACTTGGCTAGTGAATATCCATTTCAGACAGATTAATTCCTTTTTCCTGCATTAAAAACATCTAACTTCTCTGCTATACTTATAAGGAACTATTTTCTTCAGAAAATAAATTTATGTTTTTAAAATGGAATCTTGTCAAAAAAAAAAAAGAGAGAAAAAAGCTTTTGCAAAAGGAATATCTTGAATTTGTAATCCAAGAATCTGGCATTGTAAATAACTTTAAAGTCATTTTTCTTGGGTAAGCTCGAATGATTCTAGTGGTTTCTCTGAGGATGACTTGTTTTATTTGAAGCCTTTTTAATTTTAGAATTTCTTGTCCCTACTAAACTGCGTAAATGGCTCTTTCTTGAATCTTGTTTTTCAAAATAGTAGTTAAATACAGACCACCAAGTTCTCTTCTCAGTCCTTCACATCTTTTCTGCAAGCTACTAAGCAGTAGTTTCTTAGGTGTACAAAACACAGTCTGTTGCAATCTTTCTTGAGCAACATGAGCCTTACCTAAATGGGTGCTGAATATACTGACAGCACTAAAATTAAAAAAAAAAAAAAGATAAAGAAATAATAGAAAGAAACCAATCATTCAGCAGAAGCTTAAATCTTAATCCAGCTGCCCAGAGGGTAGAAAAATAATTGCTTTTACGGCAAAATTAGTAACTTCAAATATTTTATGGTTCAAAAAGAAACAAGAAGAAATATTTGTATAAAGGCACACTATTTTGTCATTGTTTAGCTTCATCTGTTTCTGACCCCATGGCATAATATATTCCAGGAAAACGGCTGTTTTCACTCTTTCCACTTGCTCCAATATTCCCATACTTCTGATATTTTTTTTCCAGTGATGCAAGAAAGAAAGAAAAAAAAAAAAAAGAAAAGAGAGGAGGAAAAAAACCAATTACATCTAAAATTATACAGGCAAGGAGCTAACAATTAAACAAGAAATGCAGAGCCTCTGTCGTCCAACATCAAACCCTTACCTTCAGGCTGCAGGGCCATTTATAAGAGGGAAAAGGGAAGACTCTGTCATCCTTCTCGGAATACCGAGAGGAAACTAGTTGGTTTGGCACATGCACTGCAAACTCCTCTGACCCACCGAACACTACCCAGACAGTCAGGCTGTGTCTCCTCTAGGGTCTCACCCCGGGCATTTCTTTAGGACTGCCACGAGCACTACAAGGAAGGAGGTCCTTTGGATGTTTCTTTGGTTCAGAGAGATCATGGCACATTGACCTTAGCTTGCTTTTGGGAAGGAGTCGGTAGCTGCTGCTCTATGGAGACTAGTTGCTCTGTTTCAGTTATAATAAAATCAGCATAGCCCCGATTTCACTTATAGTTAGAAGGCTAGCGAAAGTCCACTGTCAGCCTCAAAGGATAAAAAATGGATAAGTAAATGTGTGAGTTATTTAATTCCCTTACCTCCATCTTCTCTACAGAAAAAAAAATAATAAGGAAAGAAACTGGCTAAAAGAAGAATCTTAAAAATAAAGTGGAAGAAACTATTTTGACTTCTGGATTCTGCTGTTTGCAGGAGTGTTCCCCATTTTCAATTTTTTTCCTGCAATCACAGAAGCTAGACATTTGCTTTGCCATTTTAAGGAAAATTGAGATCTTGACCATTATCTCCTAAAGACACGGTCATGAGACTCAGGTGAAGTGGAACCAGAGTCACATGCATGATAACTAACCCTTCCTCAGACAAAGGGAAATTCCCAACATCCCCACTAGAGGAGATACACAGAAGTCCATGTGAGCTGTGGTCTGACTGGGGAATATGGACACAAGTAGTGTGTCTTGTACTTAGATAGGGGTTAATCAGAAGCCTGTTTGAGAATTTGTAGCTTTAAAGTCTACTTCATATAACATTCAGCTTAACAAAAAGGGAATGCATTTATGAGAGAAGGTCAGAAAGAGAAAGCTATGCATCTGCTTTCAGGGAACATCATGTTCCTGGGCAGATTAATAAAACACATTAAACTAGGATGATCGCTTTTAGTGTTGTACTTGAGGAACGGGAAAATCAAGGTACTCTCTCTGAAGATATTTGGCTTTCTAAAGCCTGTGCTGACATGTGGCACACCTGGAACAAGGTTGCAGTTACATGTTCGAGTAGCCTCCTTGGATGTAGAGGTATTTCAGTATGTAATCCACCGCTCAGGGTATTTTCTTCCATGGACAGGGGATTGGGGCGTGCATCCTTGTGTATCCACAAGCTGCAATGCAAATCACAGAATCACAGAATCACAAGGGTTGGAAGGGACCTCGAAAGATCATCTAGTCCAACCCCCCCGCCAAGGCAGGGCCACCTAGAGCACATCACTCAGGAACACGTCCAGTCGGGTTTTCAATGTCTCCAGAGGAGGAGACTCCACAACCTCTCTGGGCAGCCTGTGCCAGTGCTCTGTCACCCTCACAGTGAAAAAGTTTTTCTTGACATTAACCCGGAACCTCCTATGCTCCAATTTGCACCTGTTGCCCCTTGTCCTATCGCTTAGTGAGGCCGAGAAGAGCCTGGCTCCATCTTCCCAACGCTCACCCTGGCTCCATCTTCCTGACACTGATCATTCTTGAAATAAAGCACCACTATGCTTCCGTGACTGTACAAGTGTAATTATTTCAGCTGAAAATGAAAATTAAATCAATTCCCTATGTTATCGCAGACAAAGCCATTTTTTGTAGATCGGCCTTACTCAAAGGAAGCAGGGCTGACAACATCGTACAAACCAGAAATCTTTTATTTGAATTTTTTTTCTTGTGTTGATTTTTGTTTTGGAACGTCTCTAAACACTATTTAACTTCAAAAATATTCTGACCAAGCTGTACCATATGACATGTTATAAACACAGAATCTACAAGAGCCGCTTTTATTCTCTCCTAGAAGTCAGGTGCTTTTATTTAGCGGGGCAGACTTACAGATGTTTCGGTGGATCTAATGCTAGGAAAAGAGATTTGACAATGTGATCTGTGGTAAATTCTAGATAGGCTTTCTGTACGAAGCACTAACACATAAAGCCTTGAGTTCTCACATGGCATTGAGGTATTGCTGTGCTAACAGAAAGTAAACTCGGGTTTATAAACTGCGCAGAATTGTGAGCTAAATCACTGGGTGTCCCCCAAGGGTGTAAAAAATAAGCATGAAGCAGTAACTAATCATAGAACAGAATTAAAACAAGGATCTATTTTCCATAAAGCCCCCAAGGAATTTTTACAGTCTCATCAGTTTGTGTGGTGTCAAACAGGGCAGCTCTGTTGTGTTTAGCAAACACTAGCATGTCTTCTTCATAATCCCATCCATACCTAAAGTAGAAGGGGCCCCACGTCAAAAATCTTCCAGATAATGCCTCTGCTGACTCTGCAGATGTGGGTTTGCTCACTTCTGAGGTGCTGGCAGCCTCTTAACCTGCTTGTAGTGCAGCAGTACCGAAAACCAAACTGTCTTTGTCCAACCTGTGTCCCGAGGTACAATCTCAACTCCAGAAGCTGAGGAGTGAGCGGGAAACTCGCCGAGCCCTCCCCTGCCCCTTGGAAGTCTTTTCTCACATGAGGACTTGTGCTGTGTACCTTGAGTCTTTTTTTCCCTGTGTGGCATGCGTGGGAGCGCTGTCAGCCCAGCCAGCAGCCTCCCTGTGTTACAACGCTGGGATGAATAACTGCACAGCATCCTCTACATTTACTTGAACTAGAGCTGTTTACGGAGCCAAGAGAGTTTCTGAAAACAGTAAGACCCACGGAAAACCCTACTTTTCTGCCCCTTGTGAAATATTTCCATAGTTAGTGTCTATCAATCATACACCAGTTCTATCCAGATGTTAAAAAGGGCGGCCGGGTAGGTGGCCTTAGGTTGTTTGGTTTTGTGGTATTACAAAGTTTTCATCATGAATCCACAGTGACTATGCCTATATTTTTAGAGAGGTGTAAAAATGGTGTCAGATTACTGTTTTCTTCAACTCTTTATTCCTGTCACCTAGGAATCTTCTAAGGTAGAGCCCATTCCATTTTGATCCTAATCCCTCTTGCAGACCGTTTGGGCTATCATTGCCATACCTCACTGTTACTCATTCTACACCCTTCCCTTTCTCAGGGAATGTAGATTTATCACACACAAGAACTTCCAATGGCCAGTTCCTTAGGAACCCCGTAGTCTCAGCTCTGTATTTAAAAGTAGAATAAATTCTCAGGAGTATTTCTGAATGCTGTTGAATTCTCAAAAATCAGTTACATATTAGGATGTTTCACACTGTTGGATATAAAACTTCTTCCAAATTCTGAACAGACAACTCTGCTCATGAAAAAACAAATCTTGTCAACTTTGCCACACTATATAGGTAACAATATTAGTTTCTGTATTTTTAATGTGGGTCCTGGGATACTTTAGCTATTTCTACTGCAGCTGCTACACACCAAATATAACATCAAAAGAATTTTTTTTAAAAAGAGTTATTATTTTATCATAGCAGTTGTATGAAGAAGCAGTGACAAATTTTCACCACTTCTGGTTTCACTCTCCCATGTGAATTAATGTGTTTCCCACTCAACAACAGACTATCTAATTACCAAAGCTTTAAGCATAACCCAAACTTTTCTGAAACTGGGAGGTCTCAGGACTAAACTAATTTCACTTAACTGACTGATAATGAATTCCTCTTTTAAATACAGTAAAATGGAATTTGGTAAAGGAAAAAACTCCATTCAACAGTGTTCAGATTAAAAAAAAAACAACAACAAAAACCACGTTTTCCTACCCGCAGCTAGTTAGATAAATACAAGACAAACTGCATACTTGCACAATATCTGGATTGCATGGAGTGGATTTTCTAAATAGCCCTGTTAATAAACTTAAGAAGTGAGAAAAAATCTTGGTCTGGAATAATTGATAGCACCTACTGCTCTTTAAGAGCAAAGACTGTTTCCAGGGAAGTTCATGACGAAAAATTTTTCTTCCTAAATTGTGACTCCTGGGGAAGAAGAAAAAAATGATAGAACATATAATTAATGAAAGTGTCCTATTTATATTAACACTTACTAAGATCCCATAGAAACTTATATAAAATATGTGGGAACTTGATACAGACTATATGCTTTGCATAGTTTCTTTTTAAAGGTTTCTGCATGTCATACATCAACCACAGCCTTATCTATTACATTCTGTAGGATGGTTCAAAACCTCTGCAGAGTATTTTCTATTGAGTGCTACAGGTTCTTTAACAATGATGTTATTGATTTAAATAATAAAAGCCCAGTTCTATGCAATTCTCTTTTTTTCAAAGTGATTTTTTCCCCATTTTGAAAGGCTGTGGGTTTAGGTCCTGATTAAACAGCCTCAGTAGTGCTGATTGCAACCTGATGTGAATAATTTGGAGAAGTAGGTAGGACTGGCTCCCACAAGAGTTCCATGTACAAAGCCGTGTGAGGCACAGGTGCAAAATCCACCCTTTACATAGATTTGGTGTGATTAAGTTCATGGCAGTTAATATGTTATTGCTGCATTTGCCTTTACAACTAGTTGTATTTCTGGTGTCACATAAAATTGTTGCTGGCACTCATTGGGAATGATCATATCACTTGTGTCTTAAAGATTCAAGTAACAGAATAATAAATAAATGCAAAAAAACCCCATACTTCCGACCACTTGGTCGGACCATACTAGTACAATGTTTCTCGGGAACACAGGGGAAATAATTTTAAAATCTTACACAGTTTTCTTGGCTGTTTTGTCTCTCTGCAACTGAATAACCAGTTTACCTCGAGTTGAACATGTCTGACAACTGGAAGAAAATTACAGTCTGCTTGCTTAATGAAAAAAATCTTAAATTTTTGCTATTGAGTCTCTACAGGAATTTAAACTCCTCTGTTGCATGTACATACGTTTATCCGCTGCAACAGCATGCTAGAGGCCCATATAAAAAGATCAGATGTCAGCCGTTGTTCTGGACATTTTGTTGCAGGGCATGTCTGAGTTGTACAGGGTGCCATGATACAGAAGTATTTGAACTAGCTAGTTCCACACCTAGAAACAGTTTGGCAGTGACAGCAGGGAGCCCTGCTAAAGGTAATTACACCATTTTAAAAGCTGCAAGAGCTTTCTTCCACTTCAAGTGAGAAGTGCTGGAGGAGCTCAGCAGAGGGACGCAGCCTTCAATAACTATAAATTCTTCTGCTTTGGGAAGGAAGTCCATGGTCACACAACCTCCTTCTACCCCGTACCTATGGATGATTTTGTTTTGCTCCCAGGTGACTGCCCAAAGATATAATCATGGCTGTATTAAGAATTATGGAAATTTTGTGAGTGCAAATTTGAAGCAAACAGGACCAATGGAGTGTCTTGTCCCTTTGTCACCAAAACAGACCCCTGTCATCACTTCTTCTCACATATAAATTTAATTTAAATTCCACTGACTGCAGTGTTACAATAAAGATAGCATGTAATCCCACAGAATTTTCATAAGTGTATAAACAAGAATCCATGGAGGGGTGAAGGTGGGAAGTCAAAAGCAGATTTTTATGTACCCTTTGTGCACTTTTGCATATAATATTTCACTCTTTTTTTTCTTTTCTTTTCAGCAAGAAGCTACTCCCATATTTCTTTGGAATCTGGAGTCCCAGATCATGAGTGTGGATAATCTTTTATCATTTTGGGTTAAGATGGTTTATCAGCTACTGGATCTGCCACTTCTCCAGTCACCTTTTCAAGGACCAGCTACTGATCCCACATCACATCGGTGGAATTTATGAGGGGAAGAGCAAAGAAAAGAGTAATGCCGCATCTTGAGGGAAAGAAGATGACATTTGTCTGAAAGACTGGCTTTATTTTTGAAATGGCAGCTGTTTGGAACTGTTGACAGATTGGGAGTGTTGGAAATTGTCTCAGGCCAGATGGATTAGTGACCTGGGTTCAGGTGAAGTGGTCAAAGGTGCTTTATAAATGCCATTTCCCACATAGCTATCACCACTACATAGCAGAATAGGTAACAGTTATTTTTATAACATGTAATTGAATTATTTTGGGTAAAAGTCCCACATAAGTCAGGGGTATGTACTTTCCTATAATCTTCCTCCCTTTTTGCTGCAGCAATTGCAGTAATTTGAGACATTCCTACTACTATTCCTAATTGAATTAGGATGGGCTGAAGGCAAGATGTCTGGGGAGGGGTGGTAAAGAAATAGCTATTTTAGTCAAGAAATCACTTTCAATCTTTTTCTTTCTGTTATTTCCTGTGACCTGAATACATTGATCAGATTCGTGGTCATGCTGTAAGAAATTTTCCAAGGAAGAGAAATGAATCAACTAAACAAGAACTAGAAAGGGGGGAAATAAGGAGTTTCATCTATTGATGAGAATTAGATACTTTCAATTCTTGCATTCTTTTCTGCTGCATTTTATTTATATTATTATGCATGTATTCCAGAGAACAAGTAAAATTTAATTTAATTTTACATGTAAATAATGGAAAAAACTTTCTCCTTCCATGCATATGTAACATGAAATATACAATTTCGTCAACTGAATATAGTATAGAAATAAAAATAATTGAAGACACATGTTTTTTCAACAGCCTGCTTGGATTAAACCAATACTCCTCAACTATCTTGTGTGATAACTGCAAAGTCATGTTTTTTCCTACGGTGTCACTCTGTGATGGTCTGAAGTGTATCTCAGAAGTACAAGTCAGACCCTCATCTGGCTCCGCAGCCTGCACTGGTGCCAAAATCCTTGGAAATGCTTGACAGAAAGCTCTGTGAAGCACTGTCCTTCCCTACACAGGTAACAGAGCTTCTTTTGTGAATAATTGCCCGTGTAAATTTAAATTTATTAACACCAGGTTTCTACCAATGAGACGTAGTTGTTAAGATCCATAGGAAAAGTGAAGACAAAAGGTGAGGAAGCTTCTGACAGGAGTCCAGTGCTGTATTTAAAGTTATGATCCAGATCCTTCTCTGGTTCGATACTGAACACAGCAGTTAGTTTATTCACAAAGGATGAGTGAACATTCCCCTCTCTGGTCCTGAACTGTCAGTTGGCAAAACACAGTAGTTTTCCGAGTAAGCTCTACCTATGTCCAGTGTGCTAGAAAGAAAAATGACACCGGTCAAAAGTGTGAGGCACAACACAGAGCAAATCAAAGAGCTGCTATACATTTTGTTTGCATCAGGCCATTTCAAATGAGCAATGTTCTGGGAAGAGCTCACACATTTGCTGTTGAACTGAGAACTGTAGTTTCACACGCCTGTAATGAACATCTTAGAAAACTTAATTATAGGTCTTAAATGCATTTGATTCTTTGTTTCTCTATGTTTATTCTTTTCCTCACCTCAATTTGAAAATAGTACAGAAAATCTTCCTGCCACTCCAGAATTCAATTTCAAACCATGTGTATCAGCAGGGAGACTGTAGTTTCCAAGTTTTCAGGAATATGCCCTCCCCTGCTTTTACTACACAGGTGACAGAAGTGCTTAAAACCTCAGCCATTATTGTTCTGAATCACTAGTGTGTGCCAAATAGTCTGTGGTGTAACAATTGCTACAGCAACTATTCACTTTGGTTCAAAAACTGAAATAAACAGATGACACATCATATTTCACATGGTAGACAAGGCTGTTTTGGCATAATGTAGTAATAATATATTCTATGGAAACTGAGCAATATTCAAACTGGTACCTATGACATAGACTACTTAAGACGGCAAATAATTATGAGAATAGGATATTTAAAGTGTATTAGTTACCCTCTGTTTAACTGTTATTAAACACTATACATAATTAAGCTGAATTAATCTAATTAGACTTCCAACTGACAAGGGTTTCCAGTTGGCTGAAGTTTTGCAGGGCCCTTTTTGTACATGCCAGTAAATATTAACCTTTTCTTTGAGCAGCTGACCCTTAAAAAGATGCCCCACTAAGAGATCATATCATATACAGTATAGTCTAACCATAATCCTGACCGCTGAAAGGTCAAGAATTTCCATCATCTTTCAATGTTAGTAATACCTTAGGGAGATTTTTTTTCTCTGTGTTTCTCAAGCAAAACCATGTTTGGTGAGCTTCCTCTTCTTTGTTTCTATTTTCTGATTCTTGAACTATAAATTGCATATACAGGAAAGCCGAAGGAGGTCCAAGATGACATTATGCGCTTCAGACTGGATTTAACTTCTTCCATACAGAATGGTATTCTCAGAGCTAAATTCTATGCTATTCGGTGGGAATATTGTTCGGTCGTGAACTGCAGAATTTGCCCACACATATACACACACGTATCTATATAAAATATACACACAGCTATATATATACACATACATCTACATGTATTCATGTGTGTATTCTATATCCTAAAAGTCTGTTTAAAAGTCCATTCTAAAGAAGTGTTAAAAATTGAAATCGTTAGTTATTTTCTTTACCATCAGGCCACTCAAAATTCTCACATAAACAGAGGTTTTTACTGATTTTTATAATTAAACTCTCAAATGTCTTTTTAGGTCAAATAATGGTTATTTTTCTCATTGTAAAATCAATGGGACCAGGAGCACTGTGAAGCACTGTTCTCAAGGCACAACATTAATAGCTCACCTAATTGCATGAAAGGGGAGACTTTGTCTAAGCAGAGGTTTCAGGGATTTATGTATTTCAAAGAGGAAAACATATCCAGGTAAGGAAATATGATATATATGCCATACTGGGCACTGAGTTGGGCACCAGACACACAGGAGTGTCTTGCTGGCTCTATCCCTGCATTTTTGAACTAAGATAGGTCATCTTGCTCTTTCATACCTTGATTTCCTAATCCATTTTTAATCTTTAATCTTGTTTATTTAGGATGTCTTCCTTTCAGGGTAGAGATTAATTATTCGCTTGAACAGTACACAGCAATTATATCCCAGTGAATACCTGTGAGCACTCTGATATCCCAAAATTCTTACACAGTTGTTTCCTCTGCCTCTCATTTTAACCTTTGGTGTTTTATCATATTTGATGTTGGCAGATTAAAACATGAGTGTTCTTGTATTTCCTTAATAAATAGTTCAAGAAAACTGGCTTCCAAATATGCAATAGCTACAATGTGATGATCTGCTTGGCAACCACGCACATGGGAACATGTTCAAAAGCCCTTAACAGGAATCAAATGCTAATTAAAAGAGAAAGACAATGAATGTTTCAATGATCTTACCCATAGACTTGAGAAAGGACAGATGAAGATTCATTGAAGCAATATTTCTCAAGGCTACTACAAGTAGAAAAAAATACGTTTAGCCATCTTCTCAGGTGGGTGCTTAATAATAACAGCCTTTCTGGCTCTTAACTCTGCTCCCAGGACTGTTTTAACCATTATATAATGTGCATACATATTAGGGAGGAGTGTCTAGCATCCCTGGGGTTTTTTTCCCTTTCTAACCAAATGTCTGAACCTTAAGCTAGAGTCAGGTTTCTTCTTGGCAGTACTCCTTCTGGCCCACGATGCTAGCGTTTCTGGCTGCACTTCAAGAGAAAGGGTGGAGAAAAGTTAACCAGAATACCTCATGGCCTGAGAACTTCGCTACCATGTCAAAGATATGGGTTCAAGCATTCTCCGCATGAAGAACGCAGAAAAATCCTAATTGCTGGATGAGTTGGTGGCGTATTATGCAAAAAAAAAAAGATGGCTACTGAAGCATCTGAGTGCTTGTATGTTATCATATCTAACTTCCTAGAAGATTAAGGTGGAAGTTTTATGGCACTCTGCCTAAGCTTGGACTACAAGCAGAGTACTATGCAGGATATAGTACAGAGCTGACACTCCAGAGCAGGCACTTTCAATCACGCAGGGAGATTCCAGGCTAAGTACAAAGATTTACATATATCAGACTGTGTCAGTCTTGTCCTTGTGGAAGACACTAAAACAATTATGGCCTATCATACAATCATTAAGGTTGGAAGAGACCTCAAGGATCATCCAGTCCAACCATCCCCCCTGCACCTATTACCCACTAAACTGTGTCCCTAAGTACCACATCCAACCTTTCTTTAAACACCCCCAGGGACGGTGACTCCACCACCTCCCTGGGCAACCCGTTCCAATGCCCGACCACCCTTTCTGAGAAGAAATTTCTCCTCATCTCCAACCTAAACCTCCCCTGGTGCAACTTGCAGCCGTTCCCCCTTGTCCTGTCGCTACTTATCTGTGAGAAGAGGCCGACCCCCAGATCGCCACAACTTCCTTTCAGGTAGTTGTAGAGGGCAATAAGGTCTCCCCTGAGCCTCCTCTTCTCCAGACTAAACAAGCCCAGTTCCCTCAGCTGCTCCTCATAAGACCTGTGCTCCAGCCACTTCACCAGTTTCGTTGCCCTTCTCTGGACGCGCTCCAGGGCCTCCATGTCTTTCTTGTGGTGAGGGGCCCAAAACTGAACACAGTACTTGAGATGCGGCCTCACCAGGGCTGAGTACAGGGGAATTCACTATGGTCATTTCAGAGCGTATAATAGCATGGGACTTTTTTGTTGTTAGTGTTTTAACATTTACAAAGTAATGGAACAACACTTCAGAAAAAGCAGGGCTTTGGATAAGTTAAACCTTAAAATAATATGACTTTCTGATGACTGATTGTCTTTACAGCTCACCTTCAATTATTTCAGAAGTATTTTGTCTCTACAAAATCTAAATGTATCATCATTGCAGTTTTACTCCTTCTACAACCAAATAAAACAAAGTTTTTGTACAAATGCAGTCAATTTCTCTATAATTATTGCCAGTCTTACAGTCATGATCAGTATAGGGTTAAACTTCTCTCATGATCAGATAGACACAAGATCGAGGATCCTGTTCTGCTACCTTTACATAGAGCAATGGTTTCGTCTGGCAGCAGCGTCCCAGAGTGTGGTGGTATTTAAGTAAAGCACGTTTGGCTCATTCAGGCCCTTTAGATGTGAAGGTAAGAGGTGCCACAGATACTTTTGCATTTGCAACATCTAATTTAGCTATGTTTCTGTGGTCTTAATGTCCTAAAGCCATAACACAAGACTGCTGGCAGGTTCCACTGGAAATATGAGAAGGGTGTCCAAAGGCTTACTATTTATTTACACACCTAAACATAAATAATCCCCTCGTGTACCACTTTTACGCATATGCTAAAACACATAGTTTTACAGTAAGGTCGTACTTGTCCTCATGTTTTGGAAATATAATCTGTCTTTTAAGGTTTGCAATTCATTTTGTTCCAGCCGTGGATTTATAAATTCCTCTACTTTCGAAGAATTCAAAAGCTTCTAAGACTGTTTTCATTTGGATGGAGCAAGTATTAAGTCTGATCTAAAAGAAAGTCCACTACAGTATCTATATATGCATATAGACACACACACATTAATATTTGAGAAGGTGTAACTTTGTATTCCAAAGGCCAAGATAATAGACAAACTGGCAAACAAAAACTTCTTTTTCTGAATGCTGATGAGAGGTGCATCACCTGTACCTGCACCACTGGGAAAAGTTTTGAACTAATATTAATAGCTGTATTGAAATTCAGTATCAGAACTCATTAATATTTGAAATTTATTAAAACATCTATTCAATTCAGTTCAAATCTCTTCCTTTTTCATATTCCTCTTCCAGTCCAACACCAGAGCGCTGCAGGAAGTGTAACTTTGCCTAAACGATTTCTACGGTCAGGAAGCTTAGGTACTTTGGACAAGATCTGGGTACACATTCAAACTGCTGGACATATAATTTGTGTGGTGATCTGACCCTAGGCTGTGGTATATATCTTCTACCTTTCTTCAGGCTGCAAGGGTCATAAGGTTGATTTCAAGAGAAAACTTTGGGGCTTTTCTTTGCATAGAGAATTAGCCAAATGTACTAGCTTTGGCTAAGCACCATGCCCTTCTGCAGCAGTGGTGTTACAGTTTAGAAAAGTGAGTCTCATTGGCGTGGCATCTGCTCTGTTCATTTCTGGTTCATCTGAAAATCTACATGGGCCATAGCAACCTGACCAGTCTAATTCTGCTGTCATATCATCCCAAAAGCAAGAAAATCCTTCTCCCTCGAAGTCTCCAAAAGCTCTAATCAAGAGAATCAGGCCATTTGTTTCTAAACACGTCATATTTGGAAGACCGGTCTTGTTTTAGAACCCCCTCCTGACCCTCTTCAGGCTGTTGCTTGGCAGAGTCACCACTGGGAAGAGTTATACCATTTTAGTGCACTTTCATTATGGTCTCCTGGCAAACAGAAGTGTGCCAAGTGTTTGAATCTTTCATGATGCTGAAACCAAGAAACTAAATCCCAGACTCAAGCAATATCACTTTTGGACAAGGGGTGCAGTGAAGTTTCAAGCAGTATCACTGTTTCACTCTCTCTGTGAACTACCAGACCCCCCCTGCTACTAGAGAAGGGGAAGCTGAGACATTTCCACAGCGAGCTCCTCCTCTGTGTGAGGGTTGCAGTAAAGCTTGCAGTGAAACATGGTCTAGAGAAGGCTGTGTAAGTCCTTATTCATATTTGTCTAAAATCTTTACCAAAAAAAAAAAAAAAGGTAAAGGATATAGTGCTTAATTTGAAGAGCTATTCCCATAGCAATATTATATTTACTATAGACTTGACCCTGACAAAAAAACTACTATCTAGAGGAAAGATTCAACTCAGAGAAAAAATTTTTTGACTCCTCAAGTCATTTGAGTAAGTGGATTGCTATAGTCTAGAATATTCTGGTCTAAATCTAAGCATTTACAAACCTCGGATGATCCTGACATTCAGGAAGTCTAGCCCAATGCTTTATTTTCTGTTGAATAATGATCCAAGTACGAAATTGAACTTTTCCAAACTTATCTGGTGTGAAAGCAGAACTGAGCCCAGAAACTGTTTGTTTCCTATTCTTCCACAGACTTCCTGTATGAATTTGGTAAGGCATTTAAAGACCGTTTCCATGATTGAGGTCCTCACTGGATCAAATGTCTCTTTTCCAGTGCCCTGCCTGGTTTAGACTACAGACTCTCTGGACTGCGGGCTGCCTTTTCTGATAAATCTCTATACAGCATCTAGCACAACGGAGTGTGATTACTTGTCTGGAGCTCTTCATATAAAAGGATCGAACATAATACAAACATTAGGAGGCATGCTACCACGTCACAGCATATCAATGACTGGAGTTAAATGGAGTCACCCTACAGCACTCTGTGTGGAGAGCCTGCAGAGGCCCTGCAATGAAGAGGGAATATAGAAATGCAAAGCAGTCTTAGCTTTTCCAAAGCTACAGGTTTATTCCTTCTTCTTGAACAGCCAGTAAGCAGGATGAATAGGATGAAGGCCATAAAACATTAATGCCTTTTTTAATTGGAAAACATGCAGTAAAGCATCTGCCCTTTTAGGATCAAAGATGCTACTAAAAATGAAATATATTATTACTGTTATTGTAAGGTTTTATTAGTAGCATTTACAATAGCCCTTCTCACTGGGGAAATTGCTGTAAATACCCAGCTGACTTACAAGCAGCTACATTGTTCGTAACATCACATGGCTGACCAAGCGTTACTTTCTACCACCCTTTTTATCTATTCTATTTTACACTATTGAACCTGGGCTGTAGAATTTTTTTCTAACAAGGATGTAGTATGTATGTTCTCTGATACATGGCTGAGGCAACAGCAGAGCTGCTAATATTGAGGAACATTTACCTCTGCAAAAATTTGAGATTCCACTTACTCGTGCCTCTCACTGTGTACTTTAAAGAGCTAAATAAACCTGAAACTCTGTCTCCAGAAAGTCTAAGATACAGAAACGTGCTGCATCTCTTTCCCCCATCTCATCAGAAGGCTATATTTGGTAGAATTCTGCCAGATGCCTCTGGGTTCATGTTAGTCATTCAGCAAAACTGAGAGAGAGAGAGCCAAATTAAGGGAAAACAGTTAGCCAGTATAGTTGCAGGGATAGTCTAAAATCAAAATAAAGTCATATGTTAAAAATAAATCACATTTTGGAGCCTTTCAAATTTTCTTTATAGGAAAAACAGATTCGGTGTCATCAAAGTGTTAATATGCAAATGTCTGAGGAAGAAATCCTGTCCTAATAACTATTCTAAACTTCCCAGGGTGGAAAGCTGTAGCTGGCTTTTACTTCTACCCATTTCTCTTTTGTTAGTGTAGGGATCGTGGCTGAACTTCCCTATGCTGCTGGGACCTGCCCAGCACTGCAGTGGTTCAGGTTGGCAGCTGTTTTGCAAGAAGATTGCCTTGTGTGCTTACCTAGCTGGGGAGGTCACTTCTGCACATTTTATTTTAGGGCTCAGACATTAGGAGGCAGAATCCTGAAATGAGGGTGCATTTTTTCTGGATTTGAACCTTCTTCTTTCTCTTTCCAAGCCTTGTCTTTTCATCCATCCTAAACGTAGGGCTACAGGATAATTCAAGTTGGAAGGCAGCTCAGGAGGTCTCTAGTCCAATCTCCTTCTAGAAGCAGGCTCAGCTTTGAGGTCAGATCAAGTTATTCAGGGCTTTATTCAGGCAGGTATTCAAAACCTCCAGGGACAAAGACTGCATCTTTTCCATATTGGAGAGCCCAAAACTGCACCTAGTATTTAGATGTGGTCCCACAGGTGCCAGGTGAAGGACTTCTTTCACTTCCCTTTATCTACTGACTATGTTCCTGGTTCAGAATGTTATTGGTCTCCTTTGCTGCCAGTGTGTACTACTAGCTCGTGTCCACCTTGCTACCAAGACCCGCAAGTCCTCTCCTGCGGAGATGCTCTTCAGCCTGTCATTCCCTAGCCTGTACAGCTGCAGGAGTATGTTTCCAGATGCAGAACTTGGCATTTGTCCTTGCTGAGTTTCAGAATGTTCCTGTCAGCCAATTCCTCCATTTGTCTAGGTCTCTCTGGATGGCAGCTCTGCCCTAGACTTTATTGACTGGGCCTCTCAGGTTGGTGTCATTTGCAAACTCAGTAAGTGTGTACTCCATCACCTGTGGTAAATCCTTGATGAAGATGCAAAACATGTCAGATCCAGAACAGACCTTGACTCATCATCAGCCTCCAGGAATGATATGTCTACTATCCACTTCCTTCAAAGCCTGATTAATTAACCAATTTTTTACCCATCTAGTCATCCACTTTTCAAGACCATATTTTTCTTGTTCGGTCGTTTGCTATTAATCTGGTGGTAAGGGCTACTTTTGTTTCCCCTTGGCATCCCTTTGGCTTCTTTTTGCACTGGAGCCCCCTCAAGAGTTTTCTGCTTAGACAAACTGGTCTTCTGATACATCTACTGGCATTCCTGTGTATTGGGATGAAACATTCTTGTACTTGGAGGATACTGAAAAACTTTTCAGAGTTCTTTTGCTCTTTGAAGCTCCTTCCTGTGGGATCGCCTCTGCAAGTTTCCAGAATATGCTTAGATCTGGTCTTCTGAAGTGCAGTTTTAATCTGCCACTCTCCTTCCTCTGTATCTTGAACTCCTATTTCATGGTCACTACAGCCAAGGCTAACACTGATTATTACACTGCAAACACTTGTGCCTTGTTACTGAATAGCAGATGCAGCTGCATGTCACCCCTGGTTGGCTCATCTAGTACCTGCACTTGCTTATGTCCTGCCTTGTTGCCCTTCCGGCTCATAACAGGGAAAGCAAAGGGCCCCATAAGAACCAGGGTCTGTGAAACAGACACTTCCTGAGTTGTTTAAACAAAGCTTCATCTACTTCCTCATCCTAGGGATGTAGTCTGTAACACAGTTTCATTACAGGGTCACCTTTGCTGGCCTCTCCTTTGACCCTAGCCCACAGCTCTCAACCGGATTCTCGTCCATCTCATAGAGGAGCTCCATACATCCAAGTTCCTGCTTCACTTAAAGGCTTCACTGTCTCTTTGTACTGAATATTGTGTATCCATCCATGACAAGCTTTCAGCCACGTGAGCTGTCCCACCACAGTTATCCCAGTGGTGATGTAGTTTAGTGACCACAAGCAGAGCTCTAGTTCCTCCTGCTTTTTTCCCTGGCTGTGGGCATTTGTGTACACACACTTGTGATCAGCATCCTTTTGCTCTGTTCTATCACTCCTAAGGTCTGTCTTGTACACATCACCCTAGTATCACCCTAATGAGTCAGCTCATCAGTAAAACTAAGTAAGGTGGCTAAAGGAAAGCTGAAATAGGTTAGATACAGATACAGATACATGTAAATAGATATGACTGTTACAGATATAGATAGTTGTCTGTACTATGACATCTGTACTATGAACAAATTCTGAAGATAAATTCAGTTGTATGTTAAAGGCTAACATGGCTGAGTACCCTCTCAATGTGCAGATACTATGGAATGTGCTGAGGACAGAAAATGGAAAACTGCACTGCAAAACCCATAAGGGCAGGCTAATACCTTCACGTACTGTTCTCCAATTAGCAGATGTTCTTTGAATAATACTAATCTCTAAATAAATCTAAATCTCCCTAAAATAAATTCCCGTTAGACAATTTGCTTGACATGGCACAGAGTAATTTCTTTTAAATCATAAATACAAACCAGACCTCTTCATGATATTTTAGTTTTCCACTGCAAAAAGTTGGGTTTTTTCACTTTCCTCTTTCCTACCACATTAATTCTGCAAAGGCCAGCTTTTTCTTTCCTGCTTAATAAAGCTAAGTAATCCAATGCCATTAGCTATGACAGTTTTTCCCATATTTTAAAATATTACTAAGACCAGTATTCTGAAAAATGCATAGTCACTCATGCATTGTCATTATTGTAGTTTTTAAAAAAGAATCTACTAAAATAAATCTCTCAAATGTTTTTATGAGGCACTTAACTCTACCTAGTTGGTCAATATCTTTAGCTTTACATTTAATGATACTTTTAAACTTTATGCATGTACTTCTTTCACAGGAACCTGTGGTTGGTTTCAGTTGGCTACTGGTGGGTTTGTGTGCAAGACTTGGCATAGTAAGTATAATTTGCTCTATTAACAGTTTTACCTTAAAATATTTTAAAGGACGTACTTGTCTTATCAGACATGAAGAGAAGGCAGCTCCTGGCACTTAGATCAAAAGCATCATTAACAGAAGTTAGTGACCAGCTAAACTTAGTAATTCTGCACTTGGGACAGAGTATTGGAATGGCAGAAAATGGGGTACTAATAGGTGATCTTTTGAGGTCATACCCTCCTTCTGGTTTCATAAAGTGCAAATACTCGTCAGAATTAATAAAATAGTGGCAGCTCTTTTTAGTTTGAGAGTATAACCTGTCTTTTCTGCACCAAAATCACAAGATGATTAAACATGAAAACTTTCCAGGCAAAGATGCAGCTTGTAATCTTCTATTTGCAGCACTGGATTTGCTAACTTTCCTTGCTTTGTATTTTACAATGTTCTTTAAGGCTAAATGAACTGAAATTATTCTATCTTTTGTCTATCTGTCCTTACTGTTCTCACAATGAAGTCACTAACCATGAAATTAAGTCTACAAGTAAAGTTCCCAAGCAGAGGGTGTGAGGAATATGAATAATGTATTGCTCGTAACTTAAACTGAGTCAAATGCATTGTCTAGAGATATCATTGCAGAAAAAGTGCAGTAAGAATAAGAAAATCTCACAATGGCCAAGGTTGCTATTAATGGAATTAAAACTGCCATCAAACACAGTAAATTCATAATTCTATTTCTGAGTTATTCCCATTTCAGAATAATGACTGCAAACCGAACATTAAGCATTATTGAAGCATTTATTCCTTTCATGAGAATGAACAATATTCAGTATTATTGCAGATTGGTATGAAAACTAAATGCTTTTAATGTTTTCTACATAATTCATAATTAATCCTCCAACAAACTGTCCTGTCTCATCATCTCAGCTACTGATGAAAAAGCATAAGAATTCCTCAGCCTACCCAGGAAATGAGTGTCAACGGCCAGCCACCTCCAATCTTCTACTGCTTTTGTGGGCATCTGAACTACTGAAACATTTATATGCCACCTCAGTGGTGTTATTAGATACATAGGAACCTCATTCTGAACAAGTTTATATCAGTATGTGAGAGTTAATAATCAGCTAGTATTTATCTATGAAACATTCAGGGATATGTTTCAGTTTGGTAAAAGTAGTATTATTTTCTCTAATTGCCAATGAATTGGTTTTGGGTTTACAAAAAGAGTATCCAAAAATTCTGGAATCTGAACTATTTATTGTACATCTTAGGTATAAATTTAAGCTATTTCACATAATTTATCCTGTGCTTAAGTGAGGTTACTGGTCAAGGTGGTTCAGGTAGCTCAGGTTACCACAGACATTCAGATGAACCTCTTCTTCTTGTGAACATACACTGCTGGCCATAAGCACAGCCCAGTTAGACCCTGCAGACAAAACTGTCTTCAGCTTGATGTTTGACTAATTCCAGATTTCATCCTCCCTTTGCATGAGCTAGCAGTATAACATTCCCTCATCCCTTTCATCGTTTTTTATTTTCTATGAGAAATGGAAAACTTCAGACACGAAGCCCTGGAGCTCTCTTCAGTGACAAAGGAAAAAAACTATCATGATCTTGCCCTTTTTGGAAATGTCAGTAAAAGATGAATAGAAGTGGCATCTGGTTTAAAACTCTGCTATAACACTGAGCTGATACTCATGCTGTCTCCCTAGTGCTTTTCCATCTACTAGTGTCTTTTTGACTAGAAAGGGATTTGAGTAACGTACCACTGACATGATTGTCAGTCTCCATTTGCTACACACTTTTTGACATTACGTTGTCGTTCCTAAGGTCTGTGTCACAGGGACTGTCCTGGGAGTATTTCCAAGTGGCAATAGTAATCCACAAAGCTGCAAAACATACCCTCTGACTGACGGCTAAAGGCTTAAGGCAGAAAATGGTATATCGCTGTTTGTCTAGCAGTAACTCCAGTAACACTTTTTCTTTGATGACTTTTTAGTTTTCATTAATTTTAACACTGAGTTTTATGCCAGAAGGTAGAAGATACAACCATAAAACTGGTGCAAAACCTCCAGGTTCTTCAATTAAGTACTGTAAAATATATGGAAATACAAAAATCACAGAACCATAGAATGGTTTGGGTTGGAAGGGAACCCAAAGATCACCTAGTTCCAACCCCCCAGCCATGGCCAGGGACACCCTCCACTAGACCAGGTTGCCCAAAAACTCATCCAGCCTGGCCTTGAACACTTCCAGGGAGGGGGCCTCCACAGCTTCTCTGCGAAATCTCTTCAAGTGCCTCACCACCCTCCCAGATAAGAATTTCTTCTTAATGTCTAATCTAAATCCACACTTCTTCAGGTTAAGTCCATTCCCCCCTTGCCCTATCACTACATGTCCTTGTAAACAGACCCTCTCCGGCTTTCCTGTAGGCCCCCTTCAGGTATTAGAAGGTCGCAATTAGATCTCCCTGGACCCTTCTCCTCTCCAGGCTGAACAAGCCCAACTCTCTCAGCCTGTCTTCACAGGAGAGGTGCTCCAGCCCTCTGATCATCTTCCTGGCCATCCTCTGGACTCATTCCAGCAGCTCCATGTCCTTCTTGTACTGGAGACCCCAGAGCTGGATGTGGTACCCCAGGTGAGATCTCGTGAGAGTGGAGTAGAGCGGGAGAATCACCTCCCTCGACCTGCTGGTCCCGCTTCTTTTAATGCAGCCCAGAACACAGTTGGTTTTCTGGGTGGCAAGCACACATTGCTGGGTCATATTAAGAAAGGTAATAGAGCCTTTTTCCCCAAATAGTGTCTGTATTTCCAATCACAATGCTTCACCCTGTCCTAAACCCTTTTTGTAACACAAAATTAAACACTTTTCAGGCAACCTCTGCCTGACCCTAAGATAGACGCTTTTTAACACGGGTGTGGTGCCTTTTCCATATGCAGCTTGAAAAGCTTTTAACAAACATTGTAATTACAAAGCTATGTAAATGTGAGCTGGGATTACTAGTAATAATACAGTGAGGTCTTAATTCATCTTTTTTTTATGGTCTTTTCATGGAAAAGGAACTCGATAGGCTGTCTTATACAAAAACAAATGGGAAGGAATGAAGAGATTGGAAAAGGAACTCGATAGGCTGTCTTATACAAAAACAAATGGGAAGGAATGAAGAGATTGACTGCTGTTCCTTATCTGAAGATTGAGTTTCAAGTGCTAAATAGATTGAAGCTCAGAAGAAAGGCTTGAGAATAAAGCAGAATTCAAATTTTCTTTCTATCTACCAATTTTATCCCAAATTTTTGGTCTTATAGATGATTTGAAATAAGAAAATAAAAGCTGAATACCATGGTAGTTGTTTGGATGACAAAATAATCCAAACACAATAGGGTAAAGAAAAGCAAGGCATCCAGGGAAATGTAGCTTATCTCAGCACATACTTTAGAAGTTTCTGTCTCCTACTGGAACTTGATGCATAAAAAAAAGAGGAGTCTTGAGCACTAAAATGGTTCCTTTCCTTTGGGGGAAAAAAAAAAAAGCAGTGATGAAGAAGTTAATATGGCTTGGGCTGAGAGAATAGAAACTTTCATGCTTTCATTTTAGTATTTTTACATTCAAATTAGTAGGAGATAAAATAAATAATTGTAATAACCCATAATAATATAGATTTCTAGACTTTTTTATTAGTTTTGACCTTCTTTTATGTTTTCCTAGTAAAATAAATTAGTTCATTATTTCTGGCATTAAATGTTTCTCATATACATTCTGCCTCTCAAGCATTTTAAAATATGAGCTGAGGACACATAGGTCGATTTGTGGTGTTGATAAGTTCATACCATTTAAGAACAAGAAAGTACATGTCCTTCAAACTACCCCATGTTGTATGTGTGCATGACCATGTAGATGAGAAGCCAGTAGCCAGTGTCTGAAGAATATAACATTACAGGGACACCTAACAGATACACAGTGTTTCCAGCCCCTGCTGTGAACTGTGTGAAAAACAACCTTGACAAACTGCTTCTTCCATTTCTGCCTCCCAGTAATTTTGCCATTAGCAGCTTTATTAATCTTTGATAAGGAAAAGCTCGTCCCTTAGTGATCTTGTTTAAATATAAGAGAAAAAAAAAAAAGTATACATATTCCTCCTCCTTATCTCCCTAGCATTAAACAGGAGTATGTGTGGATTATGTGGAATATGTGTAGTAAGTTGTGAATGAGGCATGAAACGAAAATTCATGTCCAGAGCACAGAAAAGTGGGCCTTTCACTGTTCTGTGTGCATACAAATCAAACTGCCAGTAAGTATCTTGCCTGGAAAAAAAAAACAAAACATCCTCCAGCAGAATGACTGTTTAAATAGGGCTTAGCATTACCGATATCTCTCATTGCCCACCAGTGATTCACTAAGTGCCTTTTTACTATTAAAAATCAGTCCATGATTTTAATGAGACAGAAAAGTTGGTGCAGTGAATTTCAGCTGTGTTTTTTTCTTGGTAGTGTTCCTGAATAGAGGAGAAAGTATAGTTTCTCTGCAGGTGAATTGTCTTTTCATTTTTAATGAATTGCTCTCTCTCTTTCTTCTCCCTCTCCTGTGACAGAAGAGATCGTTCTTGTCAATGCCTGCCAAAGTAGCAGCGAAAATGTTGCTGGCAATGGCAGATGCAAAGAGAACCACAGATCTACAGCACTCTCGACATGCAAGTCTAGCAGTGGTGTTAGTATCACAACTCCAATCAACTGTTCCTTCCTATCACACCCCCACACACACACCTTCCTTTTTTTTCCCCTGTGTTGCTCTCGGGCCAGCGTCTGTGTGTAAACAGGATGTGGGAGCTGTACTGAAATGTATTCAAGTCCTGTACACCTCCGTCCTCACCTCTGGCTGCAGTGTGCATCCTGCCTGGAACATCTGCTTCAGATAAATATAGGGAGAGTTCAAGCTGTGTGGAGAAGGGCACAGCCTGGAGTTCTTCAGCCAGTTTTCTCTTGTCTTTATTTTTTAACATTTAAAAATTATGGAAAAAGCATTTTACTTCTAACTGGAGGGCAAGTTTCCTAAAAAAAATCACTGTTGAATATTTGTAAATAACATACTGGCATAGATTTAAGAATTGGAAGATATTCTAAGCCTAAGAATAACAGAACTTTGTTTACTTATTATTTCTAGTGATGCTAATCTAATGGTGCACATTCATATGCTGCTGATGTCCTTGATGTAACTTGAGATGGATTTTCATGGTTGGCAGTGCAGTTTTTAAAAAACTGCCTCTGGTAATCCAGCTAAAATAGATCATAGGGCTTTACAGCACATTCACACAAAAAGGATTTCATTACAGCTTGAAAACTGAAAGCCAGAATCACGGAAATATTTGCTACTTTTCAGTAGACTCCACTTCAGGATCTCCCTGGGAGATCCATACCAACTGTCACAAGGCCGTCTCAATTCTCTGTGCTGTCTGCTCAAACTCTCTGGAGAGCGGGGCAGCTCTGGTAGGAGTGGTGGGGGAGTATTTGTGTCACTGCCAGCTCAGAATGGGACATCTCTGACCATGACAGCAAATCTATATTTAGACATCCTGGGAACTCTGTGGTCTAGAATGGCCACTTAGGAGTTTATGTGACCAGGTAACCCTGAGTGATACACAGCCAATGCATTGCTCCTTGGCAGAATTTAGACATGTCAATCTACAGCCATCATCACAGGCACCTAAGTAAACAGTCTGATTTTTAATGTTGAACCTTCTTATACAGAAAAAAAAATTACTATTAAAATCATTCAATGTTTTAAAAGGTAGAATATCCCAAGAGCGACAGAGAGGGCAGTATGTTAGGACTTGTAGAAATGCCTATGTGGCCATACTCACAGAGCCCATGTATATGCACATTCAGCAGGCTGGCCCCAGTCCCAGCCAGAATGGTCATCAGACTGCTGCTGCCACTGAGGAAGGCATAAAACGTACCTGTACTTACACCTGAGAAAGGAACGGGAAACCTTTCCCTCTGCTACCTGTCACCAGCTCCCCTTCTGTTCTGGCCTGACCTCTAACCCTTCTTGCTGCCCCATCCACAGAGCATAAATCAATTCTGTCCACAGTCCTGAGGAGGTTTTCAGCCATTACTGCCTAAACATACGTGTACACACACACACGCACGCGGATGCACACGTGCACACAAATGAGCTAAACAGGAAGAGAGCTCTGCACATAAGGGAGACAAATTATACGATTAGAAAACAACAAACAGTAGCAAATCCCTATTTCTGCTTTGACTGACTTGAGGATAGACATTTTCAGAGATAATAAAAGATAAATAGAGACTTGACAGACTTTTCAATCAAGCCTCCATTTAACTTAGCACACATCTCTCAGGCATTTGCTGTTTGACACTCCTGTACAAGTATTTTGGTCAATTTGTCTAATCAAACACAGCCATCTGCAATGTCGCTGTCTACATCTGGATTAACCATCTATTCTCCCTTTGTAGTGAATGAAGAGAAGTAGCACTTCTGGGGTCTCATTTCCTTCCGGTGAAAGTAGATCTCTAGTAAGTCCAGCGAACATCCAATTAAATGGGTCTAGCCTCACGGTGCCTGTTTTTTCCAGGAACAAAAGCTACCAGACCTAGGTAGCTGCAAAGGAAACCTTTTAAAATGTCTGAGGTGGCTCTTACACTTTGTGACATTAATTTAATCAAAAGTTTGAGGAAAAGAAAGATTCTTAAATGAACGAAATAAGCTTGAAATATTGTAAATTCAATTAAGTACATTTTTTATATATCATGGAGTAACAAGCAATCTTCCAGGTGCTTTTTATAAATATTTTTTTTTTCTACCATTATATGAGGAGGTTTGAGGGGCTGTTTTTGTTATGTGGGTTTTTTGTTTTGTTTTTTTTTTCCCTTCCTCTGGCAAAAGCAAGCCACTGAATAAAGCACCCAATGTTAGTTAGACATCAGATTCAAAATTACAACAGTCTTATTCATGCAAATGTTTTCTGTAATATGTAGCAATCACAAGGGTCTCACCTTTTTCCCCACAGAGAAAGACAAAACATCAGTGGAAACCAGACATTTCAATTAATAATAGCATCGCAAGCTGAAATGTGGCTCAGGTATACTTATTCACCTGAACTTCTTGAGAAAGTATGGGTGATAAGACAAGACTGTGATACGGAGCATAATCTCTTCTTCAAAAGCATGAGGCCTGATAGCTGAACTGCACTAGACCTATAGCATGGGAATATTTCTTCCCTGCAGAGAAAGTAAGTATGGAAACTCAGAACAATTTCCACTTTTGTACACTGTTCAAAATATGATTTTAATGGCCTATGTTGTTGTTTTCCCTGACTCATCCCCTTCCAACTCTCCTCGCCTCTAAAGATCCACACACTACAGCTATTCTACATACATGCATGTGGTGGGATGACTTCTATGACTGAAATGTCAGCATAGACGGATACAGGCTTTTTAGGAAAGACAGGCAGGGCAGGCGAGGAGGGAGTCTTGCCCTGTATGTTAATGACCAGCTGGAGTGCATGGAGCTCCACGTGCGGACAGAAGAGGAGGCAACCGAAAGCATATGGGTCAGGATTAAAGGGAGTGCAGGGTCAGGGGACATCATAGTGGAGGTCTGCTACAGGCCACCTGACCGGGGGACCGAGCGGACACAGGCAGACAGGAGCAGCCTCATGTTCAAAAGCACTGGTTCTCATGGGAGACTTCAACCACCCAGACATCTGTTGGAGGAGCAACAGAGCTAAGCACAAGCAATCCAGGAAGTTCCTGGAATGTGTCGATGAGAACTTCCTCCTCCAGGTAGTAGAGGAGCCAATGAGGGGGGAAGCTATGCTGGATCTTGTTCTCACCAACAAGGAGGGGCTGGTAGGGGATGTGACGCTCAGGGGCAGCCTTGGTTGCAGTGACCGTAATCCTCGGAGCTGCTAGGAGGGTGCGCAGCAAGCTCACTACCGTGGACTTCAGAAGAGCAGACTTTGGCCTCTTCATGTAGCTGCTTGCTAGAATACCATGGGACAAAGCCCTGGAGGGAAGAGGGACGCAAGACTACTGGTCAGTACTCAAGGGTCACCCCCTCCAAACTCAGGAGTAATGCATCCCAACAAAGACGAAGTCAGGCAAAAACACCGAGGCCTGCATGGATGAGCAAGGAGCTCCTGGGCAAACTCAGACTAAGAAAGGAAGCTTACAGAGGGTGGAATTGAGGGCAGGTAGCCTGGGAGGAGTACAGGGAAACTACGGGAAGCCAGGGCCCAGGTTAGAAAAGCCAAAGCTCTGACAGAATTAAACCTGTTCAGGGATGTTAAAGGCAACAAGAAAAGTTTCTGTAAATATGTCAGTGACAAAAGGAAGACTAGGGAAAATGTGGGTCCCCTTCGAAATCAAACAGGCAACCTGGTCACCCGGGATACAAAGAAGGCTGAGGTACTCAATGACTTCCTTGCCTCAGTCTACACTAGCAAGGGTTCTAGCCACACTGCATAAGTTGCAGAAGATGAATGTAGGGACTGGGAGACTGTAAAAATGCCCACTGTAGGAGAAGATGAGGTTCGAGAATGCCTAAGGAACCTGAAGGTGCACAAGTCCATGGGATCTGACAAGCTGCATCCACGAGTCCTGAGGGAACTGGCGGATGAAGTGGCCAAACCATTGTCCATATTTGAGAAGTCATGGCAGTCTGGTGAGGTTCCCACCAACTGGAAAAGGGGAAACATAACCCTCATTTTCAAGAAAGGAAAGAAGGAAGACCCGGGGAACTATAGACCGATCAGCCTCACCTCCATGCCGGGCAAGATCATAGAGCAGATCCTCCTGCAAACTATGCTCAGGCAAATGGAAAGTAAGAAGGTGACTGACGACAGTCAACACAGCTTCACAAAGGGCAAATAGTGCCTGACAAATTTGGTGGCCTTCTACGATGGGATCACATTGTCAGTGGACAAGAGTAAAGGAAGTGATATCATCTACTTGGACTTGTGCAAAGCATTTGACACTGTGCTAGGGGACCTACAGGAAAGATGACAAGGAACTGTTTGTTAGGGAGTGTAGTGACAGGACAAGGGGTAATGCGTTTAAACTAAAAGAGAGGAGATTTAGGTTGGACATTAGGAAGAAATTCTGTACTGTGAGGGCGGTGAGGCAGTGGAACAAGTTGCCCAGAGAAGTTGTGGAGGCCCCATCTCTAGAAGTGTTCAAGGCCAGGTTGGATGGTGCTTTGGGCAACCTGGTGTAGTGTAGGGTCTCCCTGCCCGTGGCTCGGGTGGGAGGTGGTTGGAACTACATGATCCTTGTGGTCCCTTCCAACCCAAACCATTCTGTGATTCTATGCTTGGGTATTTTCCTTACAAGCTCCTCCTCAGAAATTCTTGCATTCCCCTGTGCCAGCTACTTCTTTCTCCCACTGCCTTACTAGGACTGTGGTTGTACTGATCCAACTACCTATGACTTAAAGCTGTAAAATATATGTACAACTGTATTGTAGTTTTATGATGGATGTGACTGACCTAAGGCTTTTCTCTCAGCAGAAACCCAGAATGACAGATGTGCCCTTAGAATATTTCAAGAAAAATAGCCACACGCTTCAGTAAGGCACTGTGGTCTGATAAAATGGAGGGATCTGGGAAAGGATTAGTAATCTCCTTAAAACTATTTTTACTGTTTTTAATGTACCGGCACGTAACAACAAAGATGAGATCAGGATTCATTTAACAGGGTGCTATAGAAAGGCTTCCAGCATATTGCAAGTTAAACACAAACAAAAAAAATCAAGGGGAAAGCAGCTGCAGCGATGTGAAGTGAGTTGCTCAAGGTCACTTAGCAGGTTAGTAACACGACTGGAAACTGAGCACTTGAGGCCCCCTTAGAATGCTTTATCTGCAAACCATCCTCAATTCCTACTATCATACAAGACTTAAATCAGGGCTTTGTGCTCATTCTCTCCACGGTGACAAACTGACAAGTCTTCTTTTAAAAACAAGAAGTACTTGATCCTGGCATGGAGAGCAGCAAGACTCTTGAGCATGTGATATTTCAATGCAGATAAGCTGTAGCTATAAGGACGTAAAAAACTCCTCACAGTAAGCAACACACAGCAAATTCAGCACACTGTGCAGCGGGAGTTGGTATGATAATTTCCTGTGTACACATGAAAAAAATAATATAGATGTGATTCCTTTTAATGTGATCAGGTCTGGGTCTAGGCTGTAACAGGTCCTGTTTGTCAGCTCTTGCTTAGACTCAGTACAAGGAGGAACTTTGTTACAGGTTCTAGGATGCTCTAGAACTTCTTATTCTTCAATTTTTTGGGGATAATTTCTGCCTTTCCTGGCTGTCTTAAACCCCTTTTGGAAAATGCATATTTAAAAGGAGTTGAAATTCAGTAGGCCAAGTAAGAAAATCTACAGAAATGACAAAACAATGTGTTATCATATTTTCCCTCATTGTTCTTCATTGTCAAGTTGTAGCAATTGTAAATGCTACTTCTTGCATTTCTTGCCAGCTTTTCTGGAACCACCACGGCAGTGCTGACTGAGAGCCCACTTTTTGTTAAGCTCAGATACATCTCTCCAGACAGCACGTATAGCTTCATAAACTTGTTTTCTTCTACTTCCAGTACAGAATCCTCATTAGTCTCATCAACTACACACATCACTAGATGATTTCTAGAGGTCCTTTCCAACTCCTACCACTCTGTGAATCTGTGAATCTTCCAGGCAGAAGGAAAGGCAACCTTTAGTGGCCACTTCTCTCCAAACCAATAGGAAAAGGACAATGTTGTTTTCTTTACATTTCTGACATGACACATCACAAAGAAATGCCAGATCAGGGCCAAGTTACACTAAGCTGCACTGTGCCTTTTGGTCTTGTGATATGACGTAACCTCTTACATAGCAATGAAAGAATTGTAATGTAAAGAAAGGCTTTTGAAAGATCTGCTAGAAGGAAATAATTGTTGAGCATGGGAAGAAACTAAGTGGCTGGTGTTGCCCAGGCACTAAGTGCTGGCTGCAAGCAGTGCTCCAGGGTTGTGCCCAGCTGAAAGGAAAAGACCAATCCACATGTTCCATGTCAGCATCAGAGGCCACTCCATGCAGAGTGCCAAGTGACTGGAGGGGACCCTGTTCCCTAGCTGTCTGGGGGAAGCCGCAGGACAGAGCCCATGCAGCTCCTACTGTCTTCCATGCCCCTGACTCTGAGAACTCCATCTTGCTCCTCCTTTGGGTGACTCAACACAGCCCTGTTCTATGCTCTTTGCCACCAGGTGATATCCAGCCACTCAGCTGGGGTCAGCCAAGGCATTCATCAAGCATGGACAAACAGGAGAGCGGAAACGAAACTGTCATACTGCTGGTATAGTGTGATAATAAAGAATGAAATGGGGACTCTGCATCCTGCGGGTGTTCTTTTCCCACCCTTACATAGTTTTCCCATCTCTGTCTTCAAAGTCAACTGTCACTGGCTTCTGAAGACTATTACAGCTGCACTGGTTCAGGAGCATTATGAGACAAGGAAACATGTAAAGGAGTCGGAGAACAGGTAGATGAAAGCTAAGAGGAAGACAGAACTAGAGCTGGAAAAAGAGCAAGAAACAAGAAAGAGTGAAGGTAAGGACAAAAATTGCAGACAAATGAGAAACAGGACATGTCATCCATATTAAAGGCATAAAAAGTTGTAGGAACTTTACGTTAGTTTCATGAAAAATTGGTTTACCTCATGTAAATCACTCTGGTAACTTAGAGCAAACATAAGTGTTCTCATGCAGTCCTGGGTTTAGAAGGCCACTCCCAAGCCTCAAAGCCTATCTTTCATCCTGTGCAATATAGAAGATGTTTCTCTTCATTTTTGAAAGTGCTCTATAAACTTCAACAGTTACAGAAGATACTTTTTAAAGCAGGGCTCAACGTGCAATGGACTGTAGCCCAGTCTTACAACAGTACTGTGTCCCCAGTTCTGGAGATGGTGATGGCTACAGCAGCATTGCTAGGAGTTGTGGAGGCAGAAGCTGAGAGAGAGAAGTGCTTGGAGAAGCATCACGAAGTCAGCCTGGACAGAAATACATGCAAAATATAATTGCAAGATATTTCTGATCAAATTTGTTAATCTAGAGCCAGTCAAGAATAAGACTTTGAAACCCATTCTTTGTACTAATCAGTGTCTACTGCAGTACACTTACTCCTCTGGGATTTCAAGGAGGAAGTAATCCCAATACTCTCCATGCACATTGGGACAGTGATTATGACTGGAAGAATATGCAAGAGAAAGGTTTCTTCTTCTGTTTTCACCTGCCACAATCCTTACAGTGCCAAATTTATATTTGGAAGCCTGTTGGGTAAGCTTTTTTTAGAGTTACTTCATCTTTTGCAAACACTGCTCTCTTCCACAGGAAAAAAAATCCCATAGTTCCTTCTTATATTTTTAGGTTTAGTTTGTTTTGCTCTTTGTATTTTAAAACTGAAGTATTTATTTGCAACTGAGCATTCAAGAGGCCATTAGAAACTTATCACATGATATCACACTGCAACTCCACAGTAAAACAGATTAACTAACAGTAAACTGGTGATTCTAAAGGTGCCATTTTATAGATCCTTTCACTTTTCCATTAAATCAAGTCACTTCTTTCAAACTTGCGGATACAAAATGCTGCTTTGCCATCGTGTTCATATCGTTTCTTTTAAATAACTACAAGATATCATTGAAATTACTATAAAAATGAGAATATGATTGAAAGCTAACCAGCAAAAAAACTATGTGTTATTGCACACAGTGGTTTTATTGTTCAAACTTCTTCCCTAACTAGTTAAGACATCTGACATACTCGCTGAGTGACTTTTTTGAAGTTAGCTGAATATATCGGAATAAAGCTTTGCTGCACATTCATGGGATGCAATTCACAAGATTTTGGATGTGATTAGATGTTAGGCACTAGAAAAATCGCATTTTTGCTGTAGTACTTTAGGAATTTTTGTTGTTGTTATCTGTTTCTCAGAACCAAATAATGACATGACAATTGCAGGTTGTAACAGGTAACATGGCGCACTATTCCACTGTGTTTGAGGAACAGCACACAAATCGTAGACCAAATGAAATATGGAATAGAAGCGGAACATTGCCTCTTCCGAGTAATACAGCTCTTATTATGAGTTCTGATTCATCCATAAGCCCAACCTTAATATATTTTATGGCCTGCATTAGGTTTTTTTCAGGCTAATTCACAGCAACTGTCTGAAAATGTCCTTTTCCTGTTAAGAAAAGTTCACTTTTCCTCACAAATGTTTGGAGGGGCAGCATCTGAAGAAAGCATGGCAATACATTTGCTGGGAGACCACACACAGCACTGCCATCTCCTGCTGGCTCCCCTTTAGGCCAGACCAGGCCCCATTCTGCCCGCTGCCTTGGACCAAAAGCACCGCCTACCCCGCAGCTGGTCTTGCCGAGCCAGCAGGATCGTGGGTGCACAGAGGAAGGCAAGTTCCCCAGGAATGGTGCTCAGGGCTTCTGGACCGGCTGGCTACACCTGGGATGTGGCAGGTGCCCCAGCAAGGTGGAGGCGGACATGATGGCTAATGGGTACTTCCCAGCAGCTCCCTGCCACGCCCCTTCCCAGCCAGCCTCAGCCATGTTACAGTCTCCACTGACTCACTTCTCGAACTGCCATGCTCCCCACTTTGCAGACAGAGAAGAGGCTCGGGGCTGCCTTCCCCTGAGTTGGTGCTGAGGGCCCGCAGCCAGCCTGCCATCTTGTCCCCGCGTGCCTGGCCTGCTCACGAGGAGACCGGCAAAACACGGCACGCCAGTGCTCCGATATGCCCTGCATCCCGACAGACCACTTCATTCCCACCCACACAGCCAGATCAAACACCATTTGGAAAACAATCTGGGATCCATATTAGCGCTCGGTACCATTGCTGCTTGGGCAGTTTAATGGGGGGGGGCGGTGTGTGGAGGGGAGGCACTGTTTCTAGCACATTCCAATTGACAACAGCTGGGACAGCTCCACTCGGAGCAGCTGCCTTCACTGCGGCCCCACTGCATCGCCTTTCTATGTGGAAAGCTTTGTTTTGGCGAGGGATGGGTTTGTTGAGCTTTCTTGCACTGAAGTCTCACACAGAGACTTTCCCTTTGCCCATGGCATGTGACCCTGCCAACTTACGGGCTTGCATCCCCAATAAGAAAAACAACAACTTTTTTTTTTTTTTTTTTTTTAAAAAGTAAAGGTTAATTAACCTCAGCTCTGTTCTCAGCAAAGCAAGGCTGCTATGGATAAGTAATAAAAATAGCTTCTCAATGGTCCTTGTGTCTGTCAGAGTCTTGCTCTGTGATCTTTCAGTCAAAACCATGAAAGCGGGAGGGGGAGGAGAGGCTGATTTGCTACTGTCCTTTTCTTGTGCGTGTGTTCCCAAGGCTGCCCGGCTCTGTCCTTCAAGTCATCTCCACCAGTAAATCATTTAGCTCAACCTGTCACTCTTGGCCATTGTGAGGAGACAAAAGCTACCCATTTAACCCCAACCATGGCTGATTGACGCGGCAGGGAAGGCAGGCTCACAAAAGGAGGCTAGCAGGGAAGGTTGCAGTTGGTTTGGATTTCATGTAGTCTGGTGCTGGTTTTCCCTCTTCTCTTTTTTTTTTTTCCCCTCCCTTTTTTTTCCCCCCTCTCCCTCTGTTATTTTAAATCAGCAGCACCTCTCATACTGAGATTGTTTTTTGCAGACCACATGTTTGTCAACAGAGCTGTTCTGCTTGAGTAAGTTGACCCCAGCCAGGCTTCAAAGGTTTGAAAGGGCAAGAAACACATGCTTGTATCAGCGTACATCTATCTACTACCCCTTTCACCTGGACAGCTTTTTGGACAATTTTTGTTGCTTTACAAAAAAAAAAAAAAAAATTTTAAAAAAAAATAATCCATGAAGTCACAGGGAACCAGAGCTATTCCAGTCAACCTGCTATTTAGGAAAATCTGCATCCCAATTATTGGGTTCATTTCACCTCAAGTATTGCGCTAAACTGTCAGCTAGAACTCTGCTACCTTGCATCACAACCTCTGTCCCAAGTCTGCACCTCAAAGGGGCATCTCCAGTGTTACAAGAGGTTGTCCTCTCTGCCAAGAAATCACTCTGCCCTGATATTTTAAAATTAACAGTTTGTCCTTGGGCATAGAAGTCATCTGTTAAGACTCCTTTTCCACAAGTGGCCTGGCCAAAATTTAATCTTCATGTAACACCTCCCACCCTCAAACAACCAAAGTCCTGAAAAACTACACAAGCCATCGAAGAGCAACAAATTCACATGGTGCTGACAGTAAAATGAAATGTATAGAGAAACCAAGCACTACTGCAGATAGTTTCACAATTTATTCCCTTTCCCCACCAAATTCCAGAATATCCCAGTAAGCACAGAATCTGCCACAAAGCAAACTGTAATTTATATGTAAAATATACCTGCAAATATCCACAGTTTTGGTTTCTAATGATACTGTTGTTAATGCACAGAGTTCTTCAGTAATTACCAACCAAGTGTAGTGACATGTTTGAAAAGCCAAGTACTGACATTGACAAAGACTCACAAGTACAGAACACGCCACATCTGTGCTTCTCCAGGGACAGTCCTGATTTTTGTTATACGTGTGAGATCCAAGAAATGGCTATGCACTATACATTTTTTGTAATCTTTTTAATGTGCCTTTTAACAACAAGTAGTTCAGGATGTGGTTATTGCTTAGTGTGCTAGACATGTTTACTCTCCTGTTGGGCCTTTAAAATGCCTTAAGTCCCCTTTTCCCTATGAATCGTGTGTCAAAATGTTGGTTTGGATATCAAATTCTCTCGTAACCCTGTCATTAGGAAGAGTCTTTGTCTGCCTGAGTCTCTCTTTTGATTCTTTTGTTTTGTTTTTTGTGTTCCCCTGACAGGTCTGGCCTACACCTTTCTAAAGCTAGCAGAGTAAAGCAGAGTTGGGAAAACATGTTTTGCATTACCGAGTTCACAGTCTCGTAAGCTTTCTCACAGATTCATCTTCAATGCAGGGCGGAGGGGTGGGGGAGAAAACAGGCTTTTCCCTGAGTCTGCAGAGTATGTGAATTGCCTTCTCTTTCAACCTATGGGGCAGCCTTCACAGATTTCAGCACAAATGGAAGAAATATCTGATTTCCCATTCCATCTGGATTCAGTTTCTTTCTTCCTCTTTGTATAGTTTCTTAGAGACATTATGGAGCTCACTGGAGGGGCTGCTTACACAAGACTATGGCGGCACTGGGCATACTGCCAGAATTTCACTCCAGGAGGCTGCAACAGGAATCTTTAATTAACTTGAACCAAAACACTGAATGGCAAAGAACAAAAGAGTGGGGGTGGAGAAGGAGAGGAGGAAGGGAGGGAGCAGAAAATAATGTTTCCCATACTAGAATCTCCACTTTTGGTCATGATATGACATGGTCATAATGTCATCATGGGTAATAATTCCTAACTCCTGTCTTATTTGGTATATTTTGCCTTTCTTCCTGCTCATGGAATGAATAACTGTGATTACCCTTTGTATGATGTAGTGATCGGTATTCTCTCAACTCTTGTATAAGTCTAATAAGTTTAAAAAAATAAATGAACGGAAAAATAATTGTGCTTTGCCATCTGAATAACTGATCTCATGGCTTGGGCACAGCAGAAGTAGTTACCTGCCGTACCAGATCAGTTGAAACGGAATCGCTGTTTGATCAAACATACAGTTTGATTACATATATTCTCTACAATTTACAAGATTCTAAATATGCAACGACTGAGTCTCCAGCATCTTGAACATTGCATAACTACACTGTAACATTCTGACAGTGCACAGGAGTTCCCGACATCGAACAAGATCCTACTCTGCTCGGCATAGTACCAATATGGTATGTCCCTGTTCTCAAAAGTTTACATTCTAAGCATAAGCAAGAATTAGATACAGACAGATGGATAAGGTAACTACTTACTGAAACAGCATTATTCATTGTTGTGAAATGTTTTCAAAACAGAATGGATGATGTTTCACGCTCATTTTGCAGAAACATACAAGATGCAAAGCAGTAGAAAATCAGGCCTGAAATACCTTTCTCACTTGAGCTCAAGGGAATGACTTGTGTGGCTTCTTTGCTGTCCGTTCCCTGGTTAAATGTGTGTGCAGAGTAAGTATTCTAAATGCAAAACTAATAGTGATTCATGCATATTCATTCAAGTGACTTTGTGATCGAGGCTCTGATACTGTTCTAGCTAATGAGGCTCAGTTGCTCAAATATTTGTGAAAACAAACATAGCCAGGACTTGTACATGCTCAACATGAACTTATTTACACATTCAAAGGAATATTCAAGTGTGAATTGATTTGCCAGTTGGTGGCTTGCAGTGTATTATGTTTGCATCTCCTGGCTTAATGACATCTTAAAAGAATCCAGTTTGTGCCATCTCTGATGTGAACTAACCCATGGTAGCTGGGGACAAGCAAGAGATTCACTTTAAAAGCACAGTCCTGACCCACACTGAAATGTTCATGCGGACATACCCAAATTCCAAAGAATTATTCCATTCTTAGAAGCATACATACTTTTTCCTATCGTAAATTTCAGAAACAAATTAAATCTAAAAAGTACCCTTAATTTCCTGCTTTAAGATGATTGGTATTGCTGCCTAAACATTTATAGCAAAGAAATCCTATTTCACTGCTCTGTAAAGCGATCAGGTACTTGCTGAGTGTAGTGTGAAAACCTGACATGGAGATCAGGTTCCAGAATCCCCTCTAAACAGAAAGGTTTCCACAAAAGCCTGAGGTTGTGTCTTCCTCAAGTCACACTGGGAGCAGCTGCAAAAGAATTTAAGAATCTTTAAACTGAATGTGACATCTTTGATAAGACCCTGCTCAGGTTTACAGAGATTAGGGAGTCTGGGTTAAAAGAATCACTGAATGTGCCTCAGAGAGGCCTCTGGGATTTTTTTTGCAGCTACCTTCACTGGAAGCCATAATACATATCAGAGAGCAGGCTTGGAGATGTATCTGTAATATATATCTCCACATTTTTAAGTATAAAATATTTATATATATATATATATATATACCTTTTTATGAGCTAGTTTGATTCACCCAACTTAAAAATAATTATGCATGAACTGTATGAGGAGTCCATTCAGAGTGAGAATTCAGTTTATGTAACAAAATTTCTATCTGCCAAAATACAAACTCTGCTCTGAGTTAGTCTAATGTAACTACAGAATAACTATTTAATTCAAAGGCATTCAACTAGATTTAATGGCATGAGAAGAATTTATCTTCCAAGTTTTCTCTCTAAATATATCTATATATCTGTGAGTGTGTGTATGTGTGCACACATAGATAGATACATTCATAGATATCTGCTACATTACCAAAACACACTCGATGAGGAGTTACTGAGAACCTGTAAAGAATGAACGTGATACAATAGTTGTTCTCCGTATAATCATCAGTATGTTGGCTCATTCTGGATTACATATGCACTAGAATCTGCTTTAAACATTCAAAAATATGACATATATCTACACTGAAGGCAGCATTAGTCGTTTCTGGCAGATGGACTAATCCTAGCATGACAAACCCATCTCTCGTGCAACAGAGTCCGACTTAAAGGTTTCTCTGAAATCTTCTGTTGTTATTTATTTTCCTAAAAAATACGAAAATGAGAAAATGGTTTCAAAGTGACAGCAGAATAAAACCTTTTGAAATCTCTAATCTGCATTCGTTCCTCATGTAATTAATTCCACTGAAGACAGCAGAGGTAGAGCTGAGGCAAAGTTAACTCACATTATTTTCATGTGACAAATAACCCGATTCCTTTGTACTGGCTGATTTTTAAACTGTGTCAAGTGCTCACAATTAGATGCAAAATTATTGATGTGTATATTCACAACCTTTCACTACAAAGGTGAACATAAGCTATCCTGTTCCATTTTCTTTCACATCAACTTTCTGTCGGACTTTAGCAATTCCCTTTTCTAGTGAGAATGAGTCCATTTTGAGTGACAAATGGCTGTTAAAATTTCTGAACACATTTAGTCCCAATAAAAATAAAATTACCATCATTAGAAATGGAAAAGTCATAAAATCCCTCAAGTCAAAAGAGGTCATTTTAAGGGAAGGCTCACAGACCAGTTTTTGCCAGCTGACATATCCCCAAACTCAGGGAGCTTTCCTTCCATGCAAGCTGCTCACTGGTGTGTCAGTACCACTTTCCAGTTTGCTCCACAATGACAATTCCCACTCATTTCCAGGCATTCCTAAATAAGACCCAACACTTCTCTGCATTAAAATTCTGCCTTACATCAGACTTCAGCAATTTTCACTTATAAATAAATAAATAAATAAATAAGGAGGATATCTGAGAATTCTCTTAGAGCAGAATTTAAATTAAATCTCCTTATTAATGATGTATGGATTTCTTTCATTGTTTAGGAGGCCTGTGAGCAGTTGAAAGAAACAAGAAGGCTTTTAGTAATGGGCACTAACAGCACCATTGTGCTTGCATGGAAGCTCTTGGCCATTCAGTGTCACAGGGTCAAAAACAATCCAAGCTCCCACACCAAAGCAAGTCTGTAGAAGGCCACACAGGCCTCAAACACTGAGTCTTTAGAGCTTGGGTGGGTTTCTGTGAGTGATGTGTTAAGTTCAGCATTGGGAGGTAGAGAGGAAATTAAATTTTATTAAAGTTTACACTCATTGAAACTTCCCAAGTCCATTTTTGATTTTTCTGAGTTAGGTTGGAAATCTGATGGGAATAAACTAAAGCATGAATTAGAATTATTATGAAACAGTCGTCTTTTCTAATGCTTTTGCTTCCAGTTGCCTGGCACATCTCTCTGTCAAGCACTAGGCATAGTGTTACTGCCTTGCAAGTAACAGTGATAGAAATCATAGAGGTATACAAAGCAGGGCAAGGGGGAAGAGGAAACAGGACTAGGAGAGGAATTTATTTGACTTCATGAACCTTATGACCCATTGTATTTGACTGCTAAGAGAAAATATTTGAGTCCCTTTTTATCCTTTTCCTAGCTTTTGCAGTGTGTGACCTGGATGGATGCTTTAAGTTGCAGATGGCAGTCGAAGAAGACTCATCTACTTCAGAGGGAAGCTAACTGCATATCCCTGCACAACCACAAAATAAAAAGTAAGAAGTTCTGTGTTTTGTGGCACATTATCTGCACAGGTAACCTATGTATATTGATTATATATATACAATTCCACAACATGTACTATTTCTAAAGCACGAAATTGTTGTGCTGTTACAAAGCACGTAATTTATAATGATTTGTTGTGTCAGTGAACAGAATTTGATAACCTGGAAGCCCTAAATGCTGCTAAAATACCAATATATTATAAAAACTACTTTTCTTTTCAAAAATGTATGCTATCCCATTCTCAACACTGTCAGGAAAATGTAATAGGATAGAAGAAGTAAAAAGCTTTTCATGCACACAATACACATTAATGTTCCTGTTCTGAATGCATGTAAAGCAGTGCTTTTTTTCTGAAGTTTACCTTCTCATTCGTGAAGAAGTTTTACTTCTCTCTTGGCTTCACAAGTTCAGCAATACTTTCTCTTTAGTGTTTACTATTACCCTATTGCAATCTTTACCACAGGAGCTTGAGAAAGTATTTTTGTTTCCTGAGGGTTCAGAGGTATTACTCTAAAACCAATTTTGTTTCAGTCTCACATCAGAACTGTGCAGGAAGCATTCGGAAGCATAAGGAGCAAAATCGGTAAATGATCACCTCTATTTTTGACTGTTTTAAAGGAAAGAATGTTTACCTTGTGTTTTGAGTGAAACTAATGGTAAACCACAGCAGATCTGTTAGTGTTTTGTACAGTGATGTTCCTAGATTAGAAGCAAAATTTCTTTGTGAGGGGGCTAACAATACTGCAGGGGGCCATCTTGCTTCACTGAACTGGAACATCCAGTCTTTTGAGAGCACTCACACATTAGGTTGTAAGATTACTCTCACTATAGCAACCCTCTCCACTACAATCCTTTCTTTTCTTTTTTTCCCCCCCTGGTTCTTGTTTTGTGGGTTTTTTTTCCTTTTTTTAAAAGAAGATGCTTTATAAATTCACTCTGCCACTACCTATTCTCTTCCCCAATATCTTCTAACCTTTCTCTTCCTAAACTCCCACTATTCCAGTCAGTTTCAGTTCAGTTTTATTCAATGTTCAGCTTCTGCACTTCAGTTTGTATATAGAGTTGGTTTTTTACAGAACTGATCAAGGTCAAGAACGCGGTACTCTCTATCCTGCAATATCAGTAAAATGTCAAATTAGAAAATTCAGGGCTCCTCTTGATCACTTTGATATTCAGTTTCTCTGAAAAATAGACTTTGTTTCTATGTCTTCTACTCAAGTGATGGGGCAGTTGTGAATGAAAAGTGGGTACTCTAAGAAATGGTTTGAATCTCATATATCTGATGGAACTGCTGTACTACTGAAGGTGTCAGAGTAAAATTAATCAGCTGGTTGATATCAGAGAAGAGAAAACTAAAAAATCAATGAACAGCTGTCTTTCCAAATAAGAACCCCTTAAAGAGTAGCATGACTGAAGTCTAGGGAGGAAGAAAAGATAGATCTTCAAGAAGTCTTGGAAAAGCAAAAGCAAGATATTTGAGCCTGATCAGACGCAGGGAAACTTCAAGGCTCATGGGTCCTGTACTTGTATCCAAATTCAGCTGGCTGCTGAGTAGGGAAGAGGAGCCCAATCTGTGATCTTGCATGAAGACTTATTTGCAGTTTGTCCAGATCCACAGGGGCAATGATCGGTACCTGTCCTGAATATACCTGTTCCTGAATATTACTGATCCTTCAGTCTATAGAGATTCTTCAAAGGCAGGAAACAGGACAGAGAACACTATTTCTGTCCCTGTTTCTATTTTTGACACAGACTCAGACATACAAAAAAAGCCCCAAAACTATAAGGACAAATTTATAGCAAAACACATTAGATAAAATATGAGAAAAACATAAACTGGTTATTATAAGAGGTGAGCTCCACTGTAAGTATCTAACACAGTACAGCTTATCCAAATAAAGATTTATCTTTTCTCCAACCTTTTGACAGCTAGCTGGCAAGTAAAATCCTGTTCAAGGAGCTATGTCAAAAGAACAAGCCAGACATGTTGGGAGCAGTGTTTGTTTTAACTGAAATATATGCTGCATGCCTAACCCAAGTACAGAAAGCAAAAATCTAGATTATGCAATGCACCTGAGAGGAGGGCTTCTAGACCTCAATCGCTGCAGGAAGGGAGAGCCATTATCTTGGTGATGAAGTCTGCTTTTGTCCCTGGAGAAATAAAAAAAATGAGCTAGTCAACTACGTATGAGCCGGGTTTAGGCTGCCGACCCTTGATCGGGTGTTGACAGAAGCTGGGAAAAGGAGGAGGCTTTCTTGGCTTGAATCTTATATTCTGCCAAAGCTATTTTGAAACTAAGTTGGAAATTTCCTTGCAACACCATATGTGATAACAAAAGTGACCTTATAGACAAAATATTTAACTTGTGGTTTCAGGAACCCAGATGGCTGTTCATACAGCTCAGCATAAAAAGGAAAAGAAAGAAGACAGTGTATCATACTCTGCTGAGCTGCATAATGGCATGAAGACTCAAAAATATTTAGTCATCCATCAACAACATACAGTATTACAGGCACCTTGGATAAAATTTCTAGTGTTATTCTTCATTTCATTCTTCTTTTACATGACCTTCCATCAAAGGACTGAAGCAATAGAGTTGGCCATTTCAGCAAGAGCAATACAGTCTAGTTCGGGGCCAGTACTATTACCTAAAAAGTATCCTTTACAGCAATAATTTTGAAGTTGCTATGTATGTGCAGGGAATATTTTCTTCACTGCCTTTTTATCTCCCTTCACATGTCAATATGGCTGGTCAGGAGATTGCTGGGGGTTTTTCCATAGGAACAGTGCACTGAAACTACACGGCTGCTGCAGCTGACTCAGTAGCTGGACTGCCCTCAACCCACACAGCCCAGTGTGGCAGGAGTGGGATAAGTAGCAGCACTTGTCGTTTGACAGAGGAGCTGCCATTGCACAGTCCAGCTATTCCCCTTTCCCATCCTTACGGTGGCTCCATCAGACCCGACACAGGCCACAGATTTCAAATTATAGTAGAGCTGGCACTGGCAAATGCTTGTTGCTTCCATGTAAAGAACAGTTTGGTGATCTCAAACCATTTCCTAAAATAGAAGCCACACAGCGCAGAGCGATACCTAATTGGGCAGTCTAAGGGCAGAATCTGGGATGTTTATGACTGTAGAGCAATTTATCTATTAACCCTAGGGATGGTCTGTGGCAGATGACAGTAGAACAATTGGAAAAGCAGCCTGAGAAAGCCTGCTGGCCTGCACCAGTGCCTGTTTGGTACTGATTCTGTGGCTGAACAGAGCTGCCAGTGTCACACCTCTGTTACATTCGGAGAAAGAAATGTTAAAGCTCCAGTTAATAACGGCTGCTGATGTCGGAGTCAGCTAACTTTGGTCAAGCAATAAACTTGGAAGACTTTTCCCCCAAGGGCTTCCTTTTTTGTCTCTAAAACAAAGGAAAGTGAAATGAAAACAAGAAGTCCAGACTATATAGCAGAGCATTATGTGACTGAGCCAGCTGTTGCTCTGATCCTGTTATTTTTGTAGCCCAGCCTATTCTGACAGAAGGAAAAGCCTAAGCCTGCCTACAGACCTGTTGCTTTTGATAGCTAGACAGTGCACTAAACACTAATATGATATTCTTTACCTCTGTGAACCTACATACATATGGTAGGGAGTCTGAGCTGCCAACAGTATATAGCGGTTGAAAAAAAACATTTGCTGTTTATTTACTTCTACTAGCAAAAAAGGATAGTGGGAGTAGTTTGACTAACTCTATTGTTTAGGTACTCACTCATTAGGTGCTTAGTTACTTTTAACACTTCCAAAAGTGCAGCAAGTTATTTAGCAAGGATACTAGCTTTAGCAAGATGCCCTCCAGCCCTGTGAACTTACAGCTATTCATGCACTAGTGTTTTAATGAAAGCCAGGCAAATATCTGACAGGGCTGGGTTGGGGTAGTGGGGTGGGGGGAGGTTTAGTTTAAAATGCAATACAGCACCAAAGACAGTGACAGAGACTAAACAAGAGGAAAGCCTTCCCTCCCTGCACTCGTTTAGCAAGCACATGGAAATAATTGTTGGCCCAGAGACACATATCCATAATTCCCATTGTGCTTCGAGAGCCAGCATACCGGCCCCGCGCACCCTTGCAGAGTGCTGTGAGTATTGGAATGCAAATCTGCACACCAAGCGTCAGGATCTACGTAGCCACTATTCTCACAATAAGCAACATTATCAATTGAAACAAGGCTCCCCAGACCAGATCAGCAGCCATGGAGCTTGCAGTAGTTCATCAGCATGGGAAAGACTTGTTGTAATTGAAGCAGTTCTCCTGTATTTAAAATAATTGATTTACTATTCATGCTTGATCAAGTCTGTGTTTAATCCAGTGTGTTAAAATAAGGAGAATGTGTTTGTCGAAACAAGTAAGGGCAACTGAAAAAATTCAATAATGTTGATATTTTGATAGAAATTATTTTTTCTAAGTTCATGAGTATTTCAAAGAAAATTGTGCATTGCTTTTGACAAGGTCATAAAATGACCAAAGCCAAGAAGTTTCTTCTATGTTCTTCAGTTCATCAATGAACTGAAGAAGAATCAAAGCGGTGTGTCACACAGACATGGCAAGTTCCTTCTCTCCTAGTGTGCCACGCCGCTTGACATGATAAAAGCAAGCGAGTAGGTGACGGGGCCGGGGCAGGGAGGCAGTGATGCTTGGCTCCTGCCAGGGAGCATGCTGTCTGTCCAGCCTTGCTCTTTCTCCACCAGGATCACACCAGGCAGCAACTCTCCATCTCCATCCCCAACGGCATTGCCTCCCCACTCTTTTCTGACCCTACATGCACAATGTCATGACTGCATCGGCAGATCAAACTGCCACCACTGCCTGGGATCATGGAAGAGGAGAAAGCCATAGTGACATAAGAGAAACGAGATGCAGAGTTAGCTGCCAGGGACTCAGCTACATGAATCAAAGCATAAGATCCCACAGGTCTCAATTCTAATCTCTTTTGCCCAAGGTAAGAAAGACAAACTGTTTTATCATTTATATAAAAATCAAGTAGTAAAAATCAATTTAGTAGACCAAGGTTGAATTTTGCTTTGGGGCCATGGAAGATTACTGTTTGGATTTGAACTGGTGTTCTGAAAAATGCTCTAACTTACATCCTCAGCACCAAAATGCATTGCTGCAGACCACACTCACTTAACTTCATTAAGTGAAGAAGACTGTGTGAAAATCAGCACTTGCACATTCAACAGGGTCTCTCTAACTGGGACTCTTTACTCACACTGGCAAGGTAGTTGACACTTGGGACAAAGTTGTAACAATAACTAATGGAAATAGAAGATTCTGACCCAGACTCCTATGTGCTTATTTAAGGAAGAAAAGGAGATGTAATTACTGTGAATTTAGGTCCTTAGCTCTGGAGCCATTTTCTTGCCTTGGGATAAAGACAGAAGGCTCAACAAAACACCTTTGCTAAATTCAGATTAACGACTGAAGTTGGAGGAGCATAAGCTACGTAGACTCACAGTGGGTACATTTGAAAGGTGTCAGTGGAGGACTGAAAACCAATTTTTTTCACAGAAACACAGAAAATATTTTCTAGATTGGTAGGGAAATAATCGATTTCAGAACTACAACTCTACTGTCACTGCTACTTTTCATATCACACCCTTTCAAAAGAGAAATTCAAAACTGGAACAAATCAGTTAATACTATATATATATATATATATATATAAAATGAAATAGAATTTTAAAATGACCATACTGAACTAGGTGCATGTGGAAATATAAAAATAAATACTGATGCTTTTTATCAGAAAACAACACAGGAAATTAATAATGTAAGGTTTTACCATCCTATCTGACAAAAGAAGAAACAGATGTCACAATGAATTCTTCTGGTAACTTTATAGCATGGAGACTGTTTTCATCAACTGCATCAAGATGCAACCACTTAAAGCAAAAGCAGGGTGCAGCTGCTTGATTTCCCACACATACACCCCATTTTGCTGTTACTGCTCTTGCCTCGCTATCTAGATCATAAATTGAAGTTGTCTATAACTTAGAGGTGGGAAGTATCACCAGTGATGTAAGTTTTCTTGACATAGGACTCTGAGGGTTGGTTTTACCACATCCTTCACAGCTCTCTCTTATAGATGTGGCACAATGGTTTGAAAACATTAAAATACAAGAATGACTGTTGTATAAATATTATTGCATTTCAACAGGATCTACAAAGTGACTCACAACTAGGTTGGAAGCATTTTAGGGTTTCACTGTCAGATATGATTCAAGGACCAAAAAGTTCATGCTCTGAGCCTAAAGTTGTAGTCCTAGAAGAGTATGATTGCATGCACTTGAGAACACATAGTCAGGCTGTTCACTCAGAAGCACCAAATAATGCAGTAGTGCCCTTACAAATGATCTACTGTACTTCATTCTGTTTGCAAACAGAGCACACTGAACCAGACAGGTTTAAGCCTGTGCAGAGAAACAGACCTAGCAATATTGCTAAGATTGTGCTCCAGTATTTGTGAGAGAAGCTGAATGAAGAGGTACCAATTAAAGTCCTACTAATGATAGTCCAGTTTGGTTACCTGCAATCAGAAAAAAAAAATCACAGTTGTGTTTTTGATTTCTTCTTCATTTCCTGGAGAAAATATGCTGCACCAGACCAATGAGTAGAGATTGCAGGTCTACTCTCACACCTGTATGACAAATAGAAGGCCAGTCCTGGAACAGGGTTTGTGTCAGTTTGTCCCCTCTGTATCCCATATGCAGGCAGCACAGCTAATCTGCAGAGGGCATTAAAAACACCAGCACTGCCCTCTGATTCCTTTTCTCTGGCTCACGGGCAAGCTCAAACTGAGCACAGTAATGCTATACCCAGCAGTGAGGATGTGGAACAGCAGCCCTAGAAAGCACCAAGGTGTAAGGAATTCCTGCATTCTTTTCTCACCACAGTTTCCTTCCTCCTTCCCCCCCTCCCCCCCCCAAAGGTGTGAATGCTAACCAGTAATTAGAGCTGTATGTTTCTGTACCTTTCCCAGCCTCCTCTACAACCAAGTTTCTTCAGATGACTGTTGAAATCTCTGCTGTCACTACACTTCCAAGGTGTTATGTCTTCTCTAGGCTCGGTCTTAATTTCTGTGTAGACTGCAAGTCATGCCGAAGGTATTTTGAATCATTGTTTATTTTACCAGCTATCACAACCTTTTAAGGAGCAAGATGGGTTAAATAAATAATGTAACGAGCTACTAGCAAGCCTTTTCCTCTCCCCCACTCCTAATGTGCAGAATAGTAATCATTGAAGCAGATGGTAAAATATCTGTAATTAAGGGGTGGGGGTGATGAGAGAGGAGAAGCAAAACATTAAAAAAGCAACTTTCTGCTTCAGAAAAGTTGTATCCCAAAAGAAGAGTATTGTCATTGGTGAGGAAAAAAAACACAGAAAAGTTTTTAAAGGGTTAAATAAATATTTTCTAGAATATTAAGTATCCACTAATCTCTGGTTACTCCAACCATAATATCCATCCTTCAGTTACGTTGTTACCGAAATGAGAGAAAGCCAGAGAAAAAGAGACTTTCTCTTAAATTTGCTTTGCATGCTGATGGTTGAAGGGGGGGCGGGGAAACAACAACAACAAAAAAAAAACACAAAAAAAACCCAAAACAAAACGAAAAACCAACCAAAAACAAAACCCCCACCCCTTTCTGGCTCTCTTGTATGAACGGTCAAAGGTACCTTTGCGGCTCCTTCACAGGGTGAACTAATCTGTGACAACTGTAGCTAATCTGGTAAGGCGGCCCGCATGTGTGCTAATGTGCTAATATGGGGGGATTCGGAGCAGTCAGCGGTCGGGAAAAACCGCCGCTTCCTAAATGGACCTTCGCAGGCAATAACCCTGGCAACATATGCGCATTTTAACACCCGCCTAACAGGGAGACAATGCAGTGGCCTTTGTTGTGCGACACAGAGCCCCGATTCTCCTGGTGGGAATTTCTGCCTCACAGGAGATGTCCTTTCAGATGGGATGCGAGGGGCTGGTGGCCTGGGCACGGCCTGGAGCTGGGGCTGCGAGGACTGCACGGCTTGGCGGAAAGGTTACGTGTACATGTGCAAAGCGAAAGCCCCTCCGCTTATTCCTTCCCTCAGAGGCTGAAAACCGAGGTAACCCTTGCATGAGTAGGGGGGGAGGGAGGCAGAGAAAGAGAGGAATGAGGGAGGAATTGGACCAGGTCTCTAGTCAGGATAAAATCAGCTTGAGGAATACAGCACTTTATCTAACAGCTTTAATCTGGTTGACACCAGTTTATAATGTTGTACTATGCTTTATTTTATATATTGTCCTTGGAGGAGAATTTTAAGCACTCCACTGGAAAGACTAAATGACATCTTCTTGCCCCCTTTGATAGTTTTACCACACCCTCAGAAAATTTTTTTGAGAGAGGAGTGACAACTTACTTTTAGTATAGACCATGCAATAGGGAAGAAGAATTCATGGACATCAAAACTTCAAAGGACAGACTGTCAAGAGTCTTCAACATTGGTCATGGTTGTGGTGTCTCTTCTGGACACAAATGTGCCCTGCAGACTGCTGTCAACCCTGGTCTGTTCCCCATATTGCTTTTGTTTTTAGGTGTCCCACAGCCTAATGCAAAACGGACATAAAAGTGTGAGCCAATACATACCTGGAGACAAAGTGTACTCACCTAAGAGAGAAAAGTTCTCTAACTGTCTCCTGTAGTGGGGAACAGACCAGGGTTTACTAACCACTCTTGTGAGTGTGCTTTGGCCAGTTGGTGCCCAGCACCCAGCACCTTTCCAGTATGGTTGATGTCAGAACAGCACGGTTACCCTGAGTTTGCAAAAGCACACAGACAACGGGCACAAACTGAAATACAGAAAACTATATTTAAACATTAAAAAATTACTTTTTTACTGTGAGGGTGACCAAACACTGGAGCAGGTTGCCCAGAGAGGTTGTGGAGTCTCTACCCTTTACAGACACTCAAAACTCGGCTGGATACTGCCCTGGGCAACCTGCTCTAGCTGACCCTGCCTGAGCAGGGGGTTGGATGAGGTGATCTGCACAGGCTTCTTCCAACCTCAGCCATTCTGCCATGCTCTCACCCCAAGAGCTCAGTGTATTCCTCACCCACAAGTCTCATCCATAGTTATTCTCTTTTGACTGACAGCACAATGACAATAGCAAAGGGAAATGCACTAGTATTAGCTCTTTTATCTCAAACAATACTCCTTCTTTCACTATGACAAAAAATAAAACTCAGGGAACATCTAAGCTGCAAATATGGCCTCAGAAAAGTGCTCATCCAGAGCACCTTGGTCCAAAACATGGACCAGGCTTAGTCAAGGCTTCCCGTAAAAGCATGACGCTGGTTTTACCGCTGTGAGCTTTTTAGCCTTCTTCCATTTAAAATGAATTCCCACAGAGCAGTAGCAGAGCTGACAAAAGTGGTGGGATTCATCAAATATTGAGTACTGTCTGGGGTACCTGTAAAACAATATTATTCTAGCTACTCAAGACTCGTTTTGATTTTTCTCAGCTTTCTGAAAGTATTGGTGAGGAAGAATAACTATTCTAAATGTTTCTAAATATGTAAATGGAGAAATCTTATTTATTCCTTTCCACTTTGTTGTATTCAGGGATACTATTTTATGTTTGAGTTTTGAATGCATAACAATTGACCCCTACTGAATAGTGACGACATTTCCTCTCAGAGGAAGTCCTGAGGGAAGGAAGGTCCCGCATAAACAAACTTCCACTCAGTACAATAGAGTAGCCCATAAATGTGACCATTTTTTCAGGGCATGGGTGAGGCTGACACTCTCTTCCTGCTCATGCAGTCCAGGGCTTATCGCAGTCCCATTTCCCTGTAATTTAAATGTTTGCATAGCTCCTAGTTCATTTGTATTTTTCCCCACACAGTGCAGATGTATCCCATTTTCCTGTTGCTGTGGAACACAGCCACAATTTCCAACAGTGTTACATAAATGACCATCTGTGGTAAAAAAAAATTGCTGATGCACAAGATTGCAGTGTGAGAATTTTAGCTAGCTAGCAAAATTTATGCTATTAATACTTTTGACACTTCCTGACAATAAAGACAAAATGCAGTGTTCCCTCTGTTTTAGCATACTGTAGCTATATGATAGACAGTCGCTGTTGCTGCGTGCAGGGAAGAATCTCCGGGGAAAAGTTAAATAAAACTTAGTTGCCTATACCTAGCTTTCCCTAAGCTTTTCAGGAGAGTAAAGGCAGACTAAATTCAGGAAAAGTTCATGTACTGATAATAAGAGCAGTATCTGCATGGAAATAAAGAATACTAGTGAGATTTTATCAGCATGTTTCTGGCATCTTTGCATTTGCTGACTCCCAGAATCAGCGGTGCTGGAAATACTGAAATCTGTCGTACAGGACTCTGTGGCTGACACGACAGTTGTCCTAGTAGATGGTGGCAGTTGCAAATTGCCAGTGCTCGTGCGGATGGGATAAGAGGAAATGAAGATCTCTGTGACTTTCACAGACACTTGGTACCATTCCAAGTGCTAAAGAGGCACAAAGGCTGGGTTTTTTTCTGATCACCCCAAGACTGACACTTGCTGCCTCATCCTCTTCAAAATACTGTTGTAGCAATCTTTCCTTTTCCCTGTCCCTGACTCCTCATCCGGTAGTCACTCATCTCTCTCAATAAGCTTCTCTTCTTTTCTTAGGAGTCCTCTTGCCCAGTTAGTCCTGGCTACCTGCCGGCTCCACATCAGATCTCACTTTCCCCCTGATTTCTTTACATTCTCCTAGTTCAGTTTGAGGTTCCTCTCAATCACTTTGCTACTCTAAAACCTAAAACCACAGTGACACAAGTTAAACCTTTTCAGGATGCCTGATTAAGAGTGAAACAGTATATGTTTTCCTAGGGCTTCTTTCTTCCTTTTTTAGCAAATACTGAACTATTATGTTTGAAATTGGGAGGAAAAAAGTGTAAAATTTTATTCCAAAAGGGTAAAATTTGTGAAGCCTATACCCCAGGATCAGACAGGTTTGGGCAATCATAATAATTTGTGCTGTAGGCATGCACAGTTATATATGTGTATATACCCACGGTCTTCTCATAATCGTGCCTGAAGTGCACTCACAAAATAAGCATATTCATGCACCAACAAGCAAATGTGAGTACAAAACAGAACTATGAATGTAGCATGTATCTGCATGCACTCTGGCGTCAGCTTTCTCAAACTTGCACTTTGCACATATGCTTATTTTTCTGCTCTTATAAAACACTTTGAAAGTATTTGTGCTCATGCAAATGTAACTTCTGAGTCCTTTTGGCTGTAACGCTTGGGGGCCTATCACACAGTTTTCAACTCTCTGATAGACAAATTATTTCACTGTTACTTTCTACAGATGATTTCTATGAATTGCAGAATGTGATTTTGTTCATTCATAACTAACAGCAATGGCCAGACATATCCACTAATAATACAATATTAATTAATAATAACAGGCAAACAGTACAAAGAGGAGAGACAATTGTATATAACATCCAGATCTAGAGAAAATTAATTAAAACAATGAGGTTTTTCTCATTTTGAGATTCAAGTTTCATTTCATTTGAATTTCTTTCTCTTTTCTCTCATCTTTCTCCTGTAGACAAGAAACCTTCGTTTTGTGCTCAAAGGAAATAATATGAATGAAAGGTAAGCAATTCCCACAAACACATACGCTCGCACACAAAACCCAAGACTTATGCATTTCTCAAAATTTTAGGCACACTCTTTGCCAAGTTAGATCAGATTTCCTTCTACTTTTACATAAGTGGTTATGCAAGTCACTCCAGTTTTCTCAGTAGCCACTGCGAACTGTTTGTCATAACCTTAAGAGACCCTGAGAAATCAAAGCACCTACAAAACTTCTGCTTTGGGATTATTCTCAGTAAAATCAAACGTATTCAGTATGCAGTTCTGGAAAAACAATGAATATAAATGTCACATTCAGCCATTCGTGTTTAGTTCAGAATACATGTTTTTCTGCCAAAGGACTCTGCGTGGTATATAATCCTTAGCTCCTTCAGGATTTTAATCTGCCGTGAAGCATATGGTAAAAAGGTAAGTGTTCTGTAGAGCCATTAACTTGCCTAAAGCAATGTGGATGTTCTTTATTTCTTTCTTGAAAGACAAAGAGCATCTGAAAGTAGTTAACAGCCCAAACCCTATAGTTTGCTGAGGCAGCAAAAAATGAACCTGGAAATGTCCCTGCAGGGCTGAGTTTTATGTTAATTAGTCAATTCCCAGGGCAGTGCTTGTATTGACAAGAGTATGTTATTGTTCTGTTTCCTCAGTTAGTACCAGGAATGTAAGAGCACAACATATAAATACATTTATTTATCAGCACCAAAAACATCAAGGGGATCGTGTTATAGCAAAGCTACAGTGGACAGAAAAATTGCAGAAATCCCAGTTCTGATCTCACTCCAGCAAAGGAAGAGAATTGGCTCTTTTCATGTAGTGCCACTCATTGTAAAAGGGATTTCTTTCAGAATATCAAAAGCCTTAGGTCAAACTTTACCTTGTAAAAAGCCCATTCAGTGGCATTCATGAAGAATGAGGCTTTTAGAAGTACTGGGCTCAACCAGTCCCTGGTGCTGAGGAAAGGCAAGACAAAACCACCAGAAAATGGTCCAGAAGAAAAGTAGCTGAGGATCTGCTTTCTTCTAAGGGAGTTGTGGAGCGGCTCAGCTGGGAGGACACGGCTCTGCTGCTTGTCCCCTCTCTTCCAGTCCGGATGGTAGGCTGCAAACCAGTGCTCAGCCAAGGTCAGCCAAACTCTGGACAAGCAAATGCCTAGTATGGCACCAGCCCCTTTGTGTTTCCTTGTACAGGCTCAGCGTGGCTGGCTCCTGGGAACGTACTGGAGTATGGCATTTTATACACATGGAAGAGGACCTGCAGAAGACTGCATGAACTCTTTATAATTCTGTCCATTGCAGTACGGTTTAGCTCGCTCTGTACCCTGTGATCAACTGCTGCTGTGATCTACTCACATGCTGAACAAAGTTAGAGGAAATGAGAGGGGAAATGAGAAACTACAGAAACAGTGTGCCGGAGCAAACCCAGCTGAAAACAGACTTCACTGAAAAAAAGTGATTTTTGGCTAAGACTCGGCAAAGGCCTCCATTCTGCTAAACGTTTTGCACCTTAATGTGTCCAGAACCACTCTCCAGCTCTGATGGTGAGTGGCATTAGCATGGTCTGGACTCACACAACCAGTCCTCCTCTTTGTACCTAAATCCAGTTACCGCATCCGTGCTACCTCTCGGGAAGAGCCTTAGATCTGTCACGGTCACCCAAACAAAGTTTAGTCACTAACTAGAAGCTGGTCAGCCCAGGTCAAAAATGGGCCAAACAACGTGCAAAGAAAGAATCAGACTGTGTGACGGTGCTCACACTTGTCAGTTTGCCACGATAAACAGAGCCTCTGGAGCAGCACAACGAGATATGTTTCAGCCCATCCCATGGGCTATGTTCAGGGACTGTTCCAGAAAGGGCCTGATTCACAGCACATCAAAATTGTTTGCAGTTTTCCCAGCGGTTTCAATGGGCTTTGTGACCTAGTCTTCAACATTTGACAATAATCAGCGTTTTTTCCTAGAACATACCACTTAAATGCACAGAAATCTAAATAAAAAAGTGTTCTCATAATTTTGAAATCATCATCTGGATCTGTTTCTGATTTAAGAAAAAAATTAGATTCATTTTTATTTTGCTCAAACAAGTACATACGTCTCTGGTTTAAATAATAGAAAGCAGAAAAAGATTTTTGAGGTGATATTTCCAGTGATGAGTTCCAAATTTTTTGGAGGGAGCAGCATGAAAGAATGGAGTGGGAGGTTTTTTTAAGGTAAAATGACAGTTAATCTAGTTTGAATCTTGATTGTGCTAACGGATTGCTTTTCAGTCGGAGAGTCCCCAATATATGTACTTTCAGCTTGGGTGCAATATTTAAAGGTTTGTTACAAAATTCTTTTATATGGAGCTTATTGCATGGCACAAATGCCAGCTGTGTAGCCTGACTTGTTAGTATTTCTTTTTCTTATGCTAAACAATGAAAAGCCACTTCCCACAGAACCGTGACGTACAATATTTCTGTAATCTTAATATAATTTTCTTTCAACCACAGACTTTGTGTGTCCTCATGCTTTTCTGGGATAAAATTTTCAGAGGAACAAATTCCCTAAAAAAGTAATTAATCATCTGGTTCTGGTTATGCAAATGGCTCGATTCTGTGACCTTCAAATCTCCCTCCCCCTCAAAGAAAGCAATAAGAATGTAAAGCACAGAGAGAGACAGATTTTTAGAGGTATTGAGGCTCTGACTCCCGCTGACTGTTAAAACAATCTCATCCTTGGCACTTCACAGAATACGTGCTATGCCATACATCAGTGGACCCTTCAGTTTTATCCTGCATTTTGATTTCCTCTTATTGATAGTTGCAAGTCCTTCACAATTATACTTTTATATTCTTTACTTGTCATTCAAGCAAACTTTCAAGTGTAGCTTGAAAATTCCCCATTGTCAGATTAAAGTTTGCAAATCAATATTTACCAAAGACTTCTTAAGAGTTGCACACATTGCTTGTGAACTTAAATTCAGTAGCAAAATCTTACATGGCACTTCGTCCACAACTGATTTTTCTACCTGGCTAAAGTTAATGATCATTTGCATACAACCTTTATCTGCTACACAAATTCTCACTTCAACGTGTTGCTGATGGACCTCACTAATGAAGTAGTGTAGCAGAGTGGCTAACCTTCCATTAGTTGACCCATAGTGAAGCATCACAAGACAATGTTGTTCTCCAGGAGGACAATTTCTGGGAGTGATTTACTCACCAGTGATTACTACAATTCTACCAGGCCCATACTTGGTCCCAGCAAGGTGAGGTTTTCAGCCCAGCTCCACAGGGAGGATTCAGACAGCATGCAGGCAGCCTGCAGCCATTACCAACCATGACCTTGGCAAGTTTAACTGCTATTGAGCCAAACTACTTGCTTCCCAAGAGTAGTGATAAGAAAATGTATTTCCTTTCCCCACTAAAAACAAGCAAACAAAAAAAAAACCACAAACCACCCAAAAAAACCCCTGCTCACATCCAAACACTAAACATTTTGCATGAGAAGAGATATTTTCAAGTTGTCTTGCTCCCTGAGTACCCTGGTTCCAGACAGCATTGGACAGAAACTACTGAAAGAGAAATGGGACTCAATTCAACATGTTCTTCAGGAACATCAAGATTTTATGAATTTCTATTTTCCAATGGGAGAACAGGGAATTGCCATCAGTGTGGTGCTACATTGAAAAGTGCAGGGTTGTAATTATTTCTGTAGGATTTAGATGCTGAAGTATTGGGAAAAAATTGAGTTGATGTGCCTGTTTGCCTTTTTGGGGAATCCAATACTTTTTAAGAATCTGGTTCCTATAAATTTCAATCAAAATCAAGGCCTCATAGCCAATCAACTTAGATCCTGAACTAAGAGGTTTTAAAAGAGAAAAAATCTACACTAGAAGACCAATGAAACTTTTCAGCCTAGTCTAAACTAGACTAAGATAAGACTTCTGATCACCATTTCCTCAACAGGGAATTAAAATAGAGGTAGTGTAAGTCACTTACTCAAGGATCACATGGGAATTGACTGACAGAAACAAAAGTCAAACTTAGATCTTCTGTGTCTCAAATTAGTCCCTTTGCTACAAGACCATGTTTCAGGTTCCAACAGACTGCTATGAACTAACTGATCTTCCAGTGCAATTCTACATATCCTCTCAATAAGTGTTCAATCTGCAGCAGTAAGTTTTTAAAATTCATTAATGTTTATGGTATAAAGCAGTCCGCTTAAATCCCATTATTGCTGTAAATCCTGTACTGCTCTTACGTGTACTTGGTCCTGAACCAAGGGTGCTCTGCAAATGAGAGGCACAGGGTGCATGAAAGCGGGATGAGACCAATAGTTTTATAATTGTGTATTGTGTAACACATTCCTTTTCCTCCTCTTCCTTTTTTTCCCTTTATATATTTTCTAGTGAATTCAGGCACAGCTAATTACCCCTTTGGGAAAGCATGTATGTATATATAAAAACAAAATCTCCCCTTGAAGTGTAGCATGCATCTTCCCTCCAGATGGCCATATCATTCTCCAGTCAATCTCTAGATTCTTCTTTGGCAGTGCTAGGCCTGTGCTTTCTCAGAAGTTGTAACATGCTCGAGTGTTGGTGGCTGCCTTACTGTTTATACGATTAGTCACTCTTGGACTGTTTGAAGGAGGTGAAGTATAATTTTTGTAAATTTTAGATGAAGTTCATTGATTTTCTGATGAATGATGCTGACTGGTTATCTGGCTAATTGCATTTTCCAGTAAATTTTCTCCAGAATTTGAAAAGCGTTCAGAATGGACAAAAGCTTTTCTTGCTCGCTTTCTTTTTCTTTTTGAGGAGGAGGAGAGCTGTTGTAATAAAGCTAACAAAACTCTAGCTGAACTACAGCTTTATAATAAAGCTTGTGACAAGTTCTGGGATCTAAGCCAAAGTCAAACCAAATGTACAGTTTACGAGGGTGAAAGGTTTTACTGGCCAGTCTGGTTCTCTTCCAAAATGCCTTCATTTCACATGTAAACGCTAATAGAAACAAACAGTGGTAGTACCATTAACTTCTATTTTTGCCTCACCACCTCCATGTCATGCAATAAACTAAAGAAAGAAATAGCAAGTAGAAAATTGGGGGAGGGGGAAAAAGCTGAAAAAAGAAGAATGAAATGAAACTCCGTTAGATCCCTCTCTCTGAATTCCATCTGGCCCGCTGAGACTTCCTCAAAATTATTGGCAGAATGTGTTATTATTTTGGGAGGAGAAGCGGAGGTAAAGGAAGGAAAGGGGAGGGCTCAGGCTAGCTCAAAAAGATCCATAATTATAAAAAGCTGCTTTTTTGTTCCTCCCAAGCTTTGTTTTCCTTTGCAACACTAAGCACGGGAAGCACATCGATTCATTTGCACATACCTGATCATCATCAACTTTCCCTCCTTGATTCTGTTTAAGACAAAACTCTTTCCGAAGTCAATGGGAGTTGTGTCTAAATAAGTCACAACATGAAGCAGGAGACTCCTGGGGCCTCCTTGCTCACTGTGTACTAAGCATACAGCATGCCTATGAAAAAGCATACTTTGCACTACTCTTCCCACATCCTTCTCTGTTTCAGCTCCTGTCTATCTGTTTGTTTCCTTCTCTGATTGCATCTTGTAATAAACTCAAGACTGATAGCTCCTTAAGGCAGTGGCTTTCCATTTACTATGTGTTTACAGCATACATCTGCCAAAAGTACACCCTTATGCTGAGGTTATATATCAGTGCTTGAATGTGATATATTTTTAATTTTTAATTTCAGAGCCATATTAAGTAATTGTAAGTAATCACACAATTACCGGCAATTAGATTTTTCCTACATTTAAACTGCTTGCACTCCCACTGACTTCCCCGTACGCAAAGCTGGTGCTGAGACTGCAACACCTCTCACTCCTCGGGCCATACCAGCGCTGCTTTTGCTCAGCAAAGTCATTTACCCCCCAGGAGCAGTTAACATGGAGAACTATGCATTCTGCTCCTTTGGAGAAACGGTGGTTAAAACATTTATAAGCATTACACACAGTCAAGTTAGCAAGAGAGGGGAGTTTCCATTTGTCCCTGTGCTGTAACTGAAGAGTATAGGAACTCTTGAATTAGCATTTGCTTTTGTTTTTTCATGAATAAACTAATTGATTCAGCTCATCTATCTGGAGTCCTATATTTGCAGAAACCTGAGTCTAGAGATAGAAAAGATGTCAGCACAAGTTGAATCCTGACCTCTTGACTCTGGGAATTACTATAATGCAGTACACATGCATGTACAATGACACACAATAAATACAATGCCAGTCAGGTTCCCAGGAGAGTTGGGCTGCTTCCTCCTTGCTCTAACTGATTTTATTTCTCTCTCCCTGGATGAAGTCAGTAGCATAGCTTAGAGTATCTTTTCCTGGAAATTGAGGGGAATATGACAAAATTATGCTTTCAGCAAAGTACCAGAATACACTTTGTGACAGGAATCAACTTTAAATCAAAACAAAACAGGAAGCTCTTCTTTACTGACATGCCTTCATCTTCCTTTCCTTAGTGTTAAACTATTAGGTGCATGACATTTTATTTGCAGAATGGTTATGTCATCTTAAAAAAAAAAATATTAAATCATTCAGCAGCCTGTATAGAGAACTTCACATAAGCTGTAAAAATATTGGTGGGGTTTTCGTATTGAAGACACTGCACAACAGGTCTCTAGGCACAGACATGAATAGAATAGAATAGAATCATTAAGGTTGGAAGTGACTTTAAGGCATGATTGCACTTACCACCCTGATGTGCATACTGATCTGAATCCTTGCGTAGTTTCATAACACATGCAGGATGTCTCACGGCTGACTCACATTATGTCCACACTGCAATCAGGATGTGCAATTCCTAAAGATATTTCTTGGGAGACTTTAATAGATCTAGCCCAAATATAGTTACCAAATGTGGCTCACCTGATATTGAGCAGTATATCTTTCAGAGAATTTTGTGCCTCTGACTTTTAGGACACTTGCACCTATAGAAGAGGCCTTTACCTCTCCTGTACGTGAACTTGCAGAACCTAGTTCGGAACTGTTAAATGTGTAGGCTACAACATGTACAAGGGAAGCAACAAGCAAGGGCAAATGGGAACAACGGGACCTTCTGAAATCACTGTTGCGTGCAACATCTACTTTTGTTGTTTTCACAAGATATCCTCTAAGGAAAAAAAAATATAGCAGTGTGCCAGTCTTTGTTGAACATGATCACTTCATGTTTGACACATGCAACTCTCAGACTCCACATAAACTAACTTAATTTAATTTAATCCAGGTATGACCTGTACCTGATGCAGACTTACTCATGATCACTTTCCATGTAGCTCTCAGACATACTACGTTACAAGGACGAACTTCATTTTCACAATGTCCCCTGGTGCAATTATGACGTAAAAAAAATGCCGGGAATCAGCAGCAGGCATGCCATCGGTGCCAGTCTCATCTGCCACTCTGCTAGAGTGGATTAACCAAATAATAGTAAATGACCCAAGGCAGGGTGAAATCAATGCTTGGGAAATAAAAACAAAACAAAAAATTAAAATACCATGGAAGGCCCAGCAGAAGCAGAAATTCACTCATCAACTCAGTCGTTGATTAATGCTCAGACTGCACAGCAGCAACCTGGAAAGGAATGTTGTAGTGAAACTTTATAGCCCAGTGCGAAAGTGAGCAAGAGAAAGCGTACGCATTGCTGCAAAAGTGATTTCTTAATAAAGGTAATTTAACACTGCCACAGATATACAACTAAATTTTCATGTTCATGTCAACCCCCAATTAAACAGTGGTAAGACAACAAGAGTTCAAGTTTATGGTGGTTTGTTTTGAGTTTGGATTTTTTTTCCCTTTGTTCAGTCATTGTCTGAAATCAGCCAAGAAGTCGAGACAATTTTGAATCTAGACAGGGCGAATGGGTAAAGCCAGTCTCACTTCTACTTCTGACTTGCAAAATGTGCAGCTTAACATAGCTATTTACCTCCAGCTTCCCCTGAACTGGCCGTGGTGGATCAGACCCAAAGCACACAGAGTTTAGCACCAGATTTCTGAGGGCTAGGAATACCAGACCACTCAGGACAGTTTAAGAGCTCAAGAGTAGGCAAAGCGGGTGCAAATAACTCTCTTCTACCCCACCTCAGCACTGATTTCAGAAAAATGTGCTCAGATCTTGAGATGAGCTTAATGCTGCCGCAGTTACATTATTGTTGATACCAGAGTTAGTTCAACTAACAGCAAGTTGACATGCTATTTGCTGTAATGGCGCTTTTGAGTGACAGCGTAAACTCCCTCCTTAATAACTCAACAGTGGTCCAAGCCCCCAACAGAATTCCTATCCTACCCACTGGTATTATAATTGTGGATATGCTCATAACTGATTTAAACAGCTGGAGTTCAGGCTTCCCCTGCTCCAAGGGGGTATGTTCTTTGCAGGTCTGAGTCGTCATTATCCCTCTGCTTACATGCTCTTGGGAGTTAATGAATCTTGCATTCCCTTTCTACACAACAAATTCAGTTTTAACAGAATTATTCACCTCTAGCTGTTCTGGCTAGGAAGGTAAGAAATGTCTTTTTGAACTCTTATTTTGTGTCAAGATCTGTTATACAAAAGATGGATGGGAACAGATTGCTGTACCACAACTTGGGTGAGAAATACCTGACTTTGCAGAGACACACTTAGCAAAGTGGCAAGTTTTCAGATGCAGCCCTCTCTTCTGCATTTTTTCTGGCTGACCTGTGATTCTCAAGAGCCTCTTACTGAGTACCGTTCTCTACTAAATAGTGCTCATAAGTATTTGATTTTGGTGTGTAAATATGACCCTGTGAGCCAAACGATTAAATTCTGTAATGGATATGGACCCAACAGCTCTTGCCTGTCTGCTCAGAAGGGATCTAATTTGCTTTAATTAAAAAAATATGTCTCCATTAGCTCTCCTGGGACCCATCTATGGTTACTAAACTCGGCTTTCTGTACAGACCTATATATAGATATATATTTCCTGCTCATTATGAGGCACGCGATTGTGTCTAAACAAAAAAAAAGAGAAGTTAAATTTCAGTGTTACAGTGGCGAGAGGATACTATCGCAGCATCTTTCCCTGCTTAGAAGACAACTCAGGTTCCGCTCTTAAAGGGTCTGACAATCCATAGCTCTGCTTGAATTCACTGTGAGTGACAGAAAACCAGATTAGTGTTTTTCTAATTCTGTAAGACATTCAGAAAAAAAAATCAAAATATGGGCACCCTGTTTAAGGTGTCAAATTATTGATGTCCTGTTCATTCAGTTCATTCACGTTACCTTTTCATCTTGGGCAGCTTAACTCTTCCAGCCTATTGCAACTGTGCTGAATTTCTAAAACTTTTTTTGTTTCTGCGTTCCAACTGCCACATGAGCACGTGATGCCAACAGTACCCTGAGGAAGCAACAAAAAGTGTTCGAACAGCAAGGCATCCCACAATCTTGTCTCATTAAGGAACCTGGTCAGTTATTAAAAACACTGATGACAGAACCCAGTTCTGTGCAGTAAGAATAGGCTAAAGGCAAAGCAGAAACGTTGAAAAGAGAGATAGAAAGTAATGAGGAATTAAAAGTACAAATGACCAATATTCAGTCTGAAGCAGTCAGCTCAGTGAGTATGGAAAATTTTCTTTCAAGGTTTTGTTTAAAAAAAAACGAGACAAAAATTTCTTGGGGAGGTGGAGGGGTGGGGAGAAGGAGTGGAAATCCTGTTTATCAACATTCATCTTCTTTTCTACCTCAAGGAGACACTCTTCATCTCCCCAGAGCATCAGTCCAATTGGCTGGTTATTTCAGTTCTGTGGATATTCTGCTGGTTGCTATAATGTAGATTCCCATGCCAGATACTTGAGGTAATTAGCTTGTGGGCTGCTAGTGTCAGACTTGTTTAGTGCGAGAAAAATAGCTGACAACAAATCATCACTGTGTGAGATCTTGATTATTGTTTGGATGCAAACAGCAACATACTGGCACCGCCTTACAAGTGTTTTCAATCACAGAAGGGTGTTCTAATGCTAACACAATGATGCTGGCTTTTTTTAGGAGTTGAATCGTGAATGGCCCCCAGTCTTGCACACTTACTTGCTATTCATTCAAACTTCAGTTAGGTAATCCTGTCTTCTCCTGTGGGGTCATAGGGTTGAGGGCCCCAATCCTCAGTTTATAAAGGAGTCTCTAATAACCAGTTGCCAGAGCACAGGGATGACCACCGAGCACTCTAGACATGCTATACAGTGAGCCCACACTCACACAAATGTTACATCCATGCACTTCATTGCTGGGGGGGATTAATTTGAACGCAGGCTGAACTAATACAAGAGACCTCATTTACACATGTGCCTCCAGCCTATTACCTCTTTCCATGCTGCTTAGTTTCTACCAAAATTGCCGCTGTTCTTTTGAAGAAAATATACGTTTCTCACTGCAATTATCTTTGCTTTAGATCTTCCCTCTACTCTATAGAGGTAAGAACTATCTCAGAGTTTCATTCCCCATGAGGCAAAGTGAAAGAGATGCTCAAAGGTTGCAAGGTACAGGATTGCGGTGGACTGCAGTTGCAATGTACAAGGCAAGAATTTTCTGCCATTCATCCCTCTGCAATGTTTCCAAGAGTGGGGAGAATTTTGGAAAGGCATGGTATTTTAGATAATAGGAAGATGTTTACATTCTGCGATGTAAAAGGTCAAGGAAATATGCACAAAGCCATATGTTTGCTTTTGCACTTCGATCTGGACACTCCTGCAGAACTTGGTTGGTGTCTTCCTTTAAGAGTTGTGATAGCCAGATTTCAGACAGTAACCTGGCTGAAGCACTGGTTAGAAAATAAAAAGGATAATTGTCACCTGAAAGGTTGTGTAATTTTTTTTTCTTGCTTCATCCAGATATCCTGTTGAAAATACTTCCATCTTTGTTCTCCTCATATCATTCCATTATTTTAGTAACAGAAACTACCCAAGCTTCTAATGAAATGCACAAAGACCAAGACAATCTCAGTGTCTGCAATAAAATTATATGGAAAATGCGGTTCTTCCACGTATACCTTCGACCACTGTTTTGTAACTTCCGAGGTCTAATCGGGAAAACAAAGGGAGGTTGTGGGTCTGAACCCAGAATCAGAAACCTAGCTGAGTCAGATACAGAAAAAAGCCACAACTTAAATCTCCGAGGATACTCTAATGACCTATTTTTTGACCTTAGGAAAAGTTGCTTCTGAGTCATCAGACCTCGGTAGCTTCACAGCTGTAGAATTATGGTATAGATAAAGGAGGTTGTGTGCTTTGCAAACTTGCTCAAGCAGCAACAGGCAACTCTAGCCATGTAATTAGTTTCTTTATGTGTAATTAGTACAGTATGTAATTTGGAAGTCTTGGAGTTAATTATACAACCTGCATGCCTAAATTTATTCTATAGGTAGCAATTTGTGCATTGTGTTGTATATCTTGAATCTGTAAACAGAAAACAGTTTTTGGTGATGAAGCATATCTGTCAGTATGTAAACAGACTGGAAAGGAGACATGGGATTCTTCTGCATATCTTTTAGGGAAAGAAGATAATGGCAGATTTTATGAGATGTGGAACTGCAATACCAAATTAAATGCAACTCTCAAGCTAGTCTTATCATGCTGAAAGACATAGAAAAGCTAGAACAGAACGGTAACAAATGTGATAATTTTAGCAGTAACTTGCTTGAAAAGATCCCGATACAGACCCTTTAGAAACTGCGAATTAATCAGACTCTCAACTTTCCCTGTTCATATTTAAGCCTCATACATAGCTCAAAATATAATCCCAAATTTAATCTCTTCATCCTGAATTAAATAAGGATGCTCATTAAGATTAATCATGTATTTTCATGTTACATTCCTCCTAAAACATAACCGTCTGAGTTCAGGAAGGGTGATCTGTTTACTACACAGTACCACGGGGTCTACGTCTTCAAATCACTTGGAAATTTGTGGGGAAAGAGCTGGGGAATTCAGAGGGGTGTGAATTATTCATTGCAAACACTCAGTCTATCAGTGTCATTAGATTATAAAGATGTAGCCAAACAGATGTGACCAAGCAGTTGAACAGGGGAAAGAGAGAATTTTTTAAAACACCGTTTTGTTGAATACACCTTCTGGACTGATTTTCTACTGCACAGCGTGATTGTGCCAGCTCGTCTCCGAGACCACTCAAAAGTGTCTGAAAAGAAGCTGGTGGATCCAAGCTAGTTTCCAAGACCCATATTACAAGGGCCTAATACGCTGAGAGAACAAAATAGCCAGGGACTCTAAGCCTTGAAAGTGATCCTTGCAAGTCAGGACAGTGTCAGGTGCTACACTGAGCATGGTAAATCCAGTGATAGAAAACTTTGTGGAAGTATTTGTTCAGGAACAGCACAAAACCAAGCCAGCTAAAAAAGCATCATACATCAAGCACTCAGAGCACAAAAGGGAGATGGGGACCAGTGTCTGTTACTAGTTACAGAATATAAAGCAGCGTAAATCAGCATGCTAATTCCTATGAAAATTTGATTAAGTCAAAGTTTTTAAGTAGTAATAAATATAATGGTACAGTATGTAACCACTGTCTAATCATTCCTTAAAAACAGAAAATCTCCTACACCGAAATAAGAACACAATATAATTCAATGCCTACTTAAAACAGCCATTAGACAGAAATTCTTGTGTGATAGCTGCAGCTCTATCAGCCAGAAAAGTTGCAATTTAGCTAAATAATTTCCTTTAATTAAACAAAGAAACGTATCAAATTCACAAAATTCACATGCTGCCTTTTAAGATGCCAGGTCTGCTGCTTCAGGATAAGCACTTTACAGGCAGGACACACTTTGTGTGTTTTCAGACAGTTATGTTTCTTCCAAGTAATGTGTCTGCAGTCTAGTCTGCTTTTTTTGTTTTAATAAGTAAACTGGACAGGTATATGCTCTTAAGCTCAAGCCACAAAAAGGACAAACCATTTTTATCATTTGAAGCTGTAATACTGCAGATTGTGTAGCAGCCCAGAGTTTATTCTGAAAAACTCTGTTTAACTTCTTCCTCTTATACTTTTGGGAGGAACACTAGACAAACAGGAAAGTTATATGTAAGGTTACCCAGGAAAGGAATTGAAAGCTGTTACTGTTCAGAATTTATTGATGAGGGCAAGATAACCATGTTCAGTCTGAATCTAAATTAAAGTTGGGCACAGGGACTGAGAATGAACTAAAGACAGCATTTGGGCTCCCTTGCACAAAAAGATTTAGTAGTTGTAGTGTTAATTATGGATCCCACTCAAAGCTGAGGCTTTCCAGTGCTGAAATACGTGGAGACATATACTCTGCTCTGAAAGAAGAATTTGGAAATAAGGGATAACCTGTAATATTTCTGAGGCAGGGTTCCACAGTGAGAAGAGTTTTTTGGTTGGCTGGTATAGTCAGAAGAAAACTTTCAGGCCCACAAATGCATTTTCAAGATTTAGTTGAGATTTCTAGCATTTTCTCATTAAAAAAAAATTATTCCTATACTAACAGTAACTGATGCATCCAAGTCCAGAGATAATTACCCAAATGCTTTAGAGACTCAGCTTTAATCCCTCTCTGCTAAGTGTGCAGTGTATGTATCTATTTTTCTGTACAGTACAGGATCGAGGACCTGAGCAGTCAGCAAGTTAAGCATTACCCTTTGTTCTGATGATGAGCATAGGAACTTTATAAATATTCATACCATAGATACTTCCCCAAGCTAGGAATTTCCTCCTCGACACCCGAGTTCACAAGTCAGGTAGAGAGTCATGCAGCTCATTGAATATTTCAGACCCTTCTGCTCACACAGATGAAACAAAATGTTAGTGTACTACATTTATAGTTAGGGACAACCTCCCACTCTCCGCCCCATGACTGCTGACCGAGGGTTTCCACATATACTGGTGGCGGGGGGGCGGAGGGGACAACGGACTGCTCAGTGCAGAATTCCTGTAACTCAGGGCTGTGTTAAAGATGTCTTCTGACTAAATAGCTGAGAGTGGGCAGCCATCACGCCTTTCATTCTGAAACAGCCACCCTCCTCAGGTTTCTTTTCCTTTACGGTCTAAATTGCAGTGGCCATGACGGGAAACTGAATGACTGGGCCTGAACTTTCAGATGCAGTGAAGTTACAACAAAGGATTCTCCCGTAGACATTATAAAGTTTGTGTAAGCAGAAATAAAGAATCAAATTTGTAAGTTTTGACTGAATCAAATATTCAGCAACCTATAACACCAGTCATGATAACTACACTTATTTTTCTTCCCAGTGAAATGCTCCTAAGGGGACAGCTGTGGGGGGGAACAAAAACAAAACTTACCTATGTTCTGTGACTCTTAATATTTTTATTTTTTTTTTATTAATCTTTAACTGTTGCTGTGCCTGGCCTGTTTTTACGACTGGTGTCTGCAAGTATTCAGAGAGCTGGGTTTTACTGGCAAACATATCAGCAGAAAGCAGGGTTTGGGGGAGGGGGAGAGTGGCAGACGTGGCTTTCCAGAACCGAAGGTTTAGTTTGCATCCTCCAGCCTGCATGCCAGAACTGCATGCGCACACACGTAGGCAGAGAGCAGCGACGCAGTGCAGCTTTTATTTCCAGGACTTCATACTTGCTCATCGGTGTAAAATACTACCCCTTAAATCAAATTTCTCGCAAACATCCTGAATGTAACCAATTTATCAGATAAATTATTTGCTGTTTCATTATTTGCTCAGCTTGACTTATGTGGGTGTGCTCCCATCAGCATTTTGAGAGTCAGCCCAAATAATAGAGCCTACCTATGAGCACAATGCGAGTTAATGATTCACAAAACACAGTTCTGAATTCAGTAACAAGTGTACTTTTAAAAAGCTGCTTTCTAGCCTCACTCTGAAACAGAATGACATAAAATGCCCGTCTGCCTACCTAACAAAGAATGTTTTGACACTAACTTGATGGACTTTTAAAAATCAGCTTTGCTGTTGACCATGATCCAAGGCAGCAAAACTGTACAACCAGTACAGTTTCTCTCCAGATCAAAATTACTGCTTCACATGTGTACCCATAATGGCTTTCTTTAGTATGAAATTCTCACTAGTTTCAGTCCAGAAAAGGTAAAACTACTTATCCCTGACAGTGTAATTATAGTTTCTAAGCAATTTAGGCTGAAGATGCTAAACCTTTGACTTCTACTACCAGGTGACACTAAGGAACAAGCACTGCTGGGGTGCCTGCTGATGCTAAGAATGAATTTAGCCCATGACAAACATCATAGACTATTTTGGTTACTTTCAGTATGTGCTCAGACCAGGCAGCTTTTAATGTGACATTCTTCATGGTACGCATCTCGCTTCTGGGCTGGTTTGAGAGAACCGAAAGCAAAACCCAGTAAGGCAACAGTATCTCAAGGCTGGAAGCACTAGAAATGTTGTAAGAAAGCTTCACCTAGAGGATTCCTTCTCAATTTTCAGAGCGAAAGAACTTGCTGATAAACTTGCCAAACCAAAACTATCTGATATGTTTCTTTGCATAAATATCTCTTTATCCCTACTTTGGTAGACCTTGTTCACCTAGGTCAAATATGTACAGATGAAATGCAGATTGCAGATGATTTAGCCTCTACAACTACTCACACTGAATCATAGAAAGTCAGATACTTCATTAAGAATCCCAAAGTTAGTATTTATCTCCAGCGCACAATATAGTCCGTACAGCCTACAAAATGAAGAATGTGTTCTCTCCCTCTTATTTCTAAGTTATTTGATTCCAAAGGAGCTCGCTGGACAGCATAAATAGTACAAAAAGGGCATTTATTATGAAAACATTTGATGAGAGGAAATAAGATGATATCTATATGCAACTTAAGGATCTTAGACATATAATGTTACAACCAAGAAACCTGGATGGCAGTTAGAACTCTACTCATCATTCTCGGGAATATTAAAATCCAACAACTTCTCTGATAGGATCAATGATCAAAAGGCATAAACAATCAGGCTTTCTATGCTAATGATTGCACTGAAATACTTCCTTAAGTAGTTTAACCAATTAGAAGGAGCACCAGCCATTAAAAGGAATCTTAATAACGGATTAGTTATTCAGAATCCTTTAAAAGAACCACATAGTTTTTGATCTCTTGTATCACTTGTTTTTCTTAAGACTTCAGCTGTTTTTCTGTTTTTTAAAATAATAAAACCCTTCCCAAACTCTTAGAAAGTAATGAATCTACCAGCCTTCCTGCCTTTATTTTTATTAGCTTAATTTATGAATCATTGAAAGCTAATATATTTGTCGTTCACACATGAAAAAGACAAATTGAAAGTTTATGCAATATGAGTCCCTCTTCTATGTGAGCTCTAAGGCAAAGGATTTCTAATTGCTATGAACTGGCAAGGACAGAGAAAAACCTTTTAAAATGAAATCACATTTCTGTAATTAGACTTCATTAAGAAGCAGTGTCAGGGTTAAAGTCTGTTTGAAGTAACACAAAGATCTTTCAATAAAAAGTTACTGTGTCTTATTCAGATGGGAGTGGAGAAACAAGGATAGCTTGTGGTTCAGAAATATATTGCCTGCAAAATGCTTAGTAGAAACAGCATTCTTAACTAAACGTCCTCCAGTACTGATTAGATTAACACTTGGCAAAATTTGGTCATTATACATTACGCTAACAGAAAGTCACACTCAGCTGCGAACTCTGTTGAGGCCATATGTTGAGCAACCAGCTCTGCAGTGCAGAAGGATATGTTGAGTAACTCCACGTTCAGATCGGAATTAGCAGGAGCATCACATATGTTATTGTTACCAGCAGCAATGCAGACTGTTTAGAGGGTGTGCAGTTCCTGTCAGCTTTTTTAGCTCTAGAGTTGAAGAAAAAATATCCAGCTTCATTGTTTCTCATTTATATGGTGCGATTTTCTTTTTTACATGAAAAAAACAATAAATGCAGAAACACACAACAGGTTTAGTCCGGAGTTTTGTCTGGAGCGTTTCCTGACCTGTTCCTGCTGTGTCCAAGTTCTCTTGCCATCAGGGACCGGCCTCATCTGTAGCACCACAGGTAGTGCTGGCTCCCAGCTGGGCCCACAGCCGACTGCCTGAACCCACCTCCCCTACTCCACTTCAAAGTCCAGCTTAAGCCACTTGTATACGCTCCGTCAAACCAGGTGGAACATGTCAGTCAGGCCTAGCTTGGAAAACTACCTGTGAGGTCCTGCATAACAGCTATAGAACTGGTGACCGGTGAGTCACAAGTCTCCTAAAGCAACATGACTTTCCAAAGGGAATTTAATTCTTCCTCAGCCAGGCTGCAAGGTACGTTTTGAAGGCAGTCTGGCTGAGTACTTGTGAGGCCATGCTCCATGTTGGTTCCTATCCATTTCAGTCTTCTGATGGCCTTCATGTTAACCTGCAGAGCACCCAGCTGAAAGGCAATGCCTTGCTAGCAAGCCTCCTCAAGCTCTGGGTAGAAGATAAAATCATAGAACCATAAACTTCTTTTTTGGCAACTTTTTCTTTTCTTCGGTCATTAAAAAAAAAAGAGGTATTTTGAAGTTGACACTTCTAGGGGGCTACATACCACTCATAATGCTAACACCCATACACAAACACAAGTGCACATACTCCTGCCTTTAAAGGGGGTTGGTTTTATCTCAGAGCAGAAGAGGAATGTTTAGGAAAACACAAACGTTTTGCAGGTTAGAAAAGCATTTCCCACACAGCTCTAACCTTAGTAATGGGAGGCCTCCCATGGTATTTAATATTTCAAACAATTTTGGTTTCAATTAAATTAATAGAAGGGAAAATAAAAAAGAAAGGGCTGGGAGGGGGGTATTTTTTTCCTATCCTGAGGGAAAATTCAATTACTTAAATTGTTCTTTTGCAGAGAAATGAAACAATTGCTGTAGAGAGAACATTGGAAAATGTCATCCAATCTGCTTCTGAAATGCAGTTTATGCAATGAAGCACCATTTGTGTGGATTCCACTAATTTACTCCAATTTAAAAAAACAGCCAGACTCCAGTTTTGGTGTTACTTGAAAACTATTTGTATTATTAACAGCTAGGGCTACATGTCGATGTGTCCTTCTCCCCTGCACCCCTCCCCTTCCCAGAAAGGCCTAAATGTTTTAGAGACATAAAATAGCGAGGTTTTAAGCGTACCTACTCACAAGGCATTTAGGTCAATTCCTCAGAGGCGGTTTAGTCCCACAGGATCCTGTGGCATCTCAGGAGCATGCAGGAGCTGCCTTGGAAGACTACACCCCAGTGACTGAGTTTAAGAGTTGTAAAATAGGAGATTACCTACAGTCTTTAGGAGTAAAGATGTAGAGAGGGATACAATGCAGCTTTCCAAAGATGGATACTCAATATTATGTCCATTCAACCACTACTGAGTATCACAGTACTACAGCATTTAACACCAGAGCATTGAGTGATGATTCTCCAAGGCTCTTAGGCACTAGCAACCCGAACAGTCAATTGTGATCATTAGCTACAACTGAAGGATGTGGTCTAAATATGACCCGTGACTTCCTACAGGCTCTGGCAGGTCTCACCTTGGGATTCTGTGGATAGTTTTGTAAATGTTACTCAAGATCCAGTCCACTGTCTTCTGGAAAACTTACACACAATAAAAGTATTTTCAGAGAGATTATTCACTTTCTCGCCCCTTGCTTTTAGCAACAGTTCTGTTTATAGCTGATAGGAAAAGTAAGTGTTAGGAACCGTTATCCAGCAGTCAGGATTGTTACTCCAGAACATGTAAATGAATACTGTTCAAAAGAGACAGCATATGAAACCAAAGCCAAGAAAATAAATGCTTCCAAAATATTACCACCTTCCGCTTGTTCGTGTATTACGTATGTTCATTCTACCACAGGTACTGCTTTTTGGAAATTACGGTGTGAAAACTCTTGGAACAGCCTCAAAGAACTCTAAAAAATTTAAATCACTGGAAGCATTCAGATTTTGAAAAATAATCTAGTTTTCACTAAACCAATACCCATCCCTTTCATTCTATATGTGAGCAAATGCAGCTCATCAGTTTCTTCACCAAATTCAATTATAAACACAGCCATTAATTTCATTAGTCTCACTAGGCTTTGTCCTCTGCTCATCTGAAGCAGTATGTTTGTGATGACAACCCTGTGCTACCAAGCGAATCTCACATTCACACAGAGTGCCAGAGCGCTGTTAAAATCCTGACTCTGTTTCTTCTCCTTGTCATAAGGCTGCCTGGCAAAAAAAAAAAAAAAAAAAAAAGCAGCAGCTGAAAGGGGCATGGTTCACTTTTAGAAGTCAATGAACAAGAGGGGAGTGTGGAAGAGGAACTTTAACGTTGCTCAAGAAAATACTTTTCCATCAAACTCCAGCAGCGTACTGCCTAATTCCTGTCTGCAGCAGCCTGGGCAAAGCTGCCTGCGCTCAGGGGCGATTGGCAGCCTGCTCTGGGTTCCTGCGCAGCACTGCTAATCTCCACTAATACTCTCCCATGCTTCATTTAATTTCACTCTCAGGGCTCTTTTTCAAATTCTTCCCCAAATCTTAAACCAATGCCCTCATTGTTTAGGATTCCTTTACCCTGACAAGGCTGACCTCAGATATCCTCTCCTCTTTCCTGCTCTGTAACTCAGGCAGTCCACTTACTCATTCATATGGTAACCACACATAATGGCCTCCACATTAATTAAGTAATTTTGGTTCTTTAAGGTACTACAGAGAGGTTTTCAATCTCCCAGTGCCTTTCAGGCCAATTGAACTCATTTTCTTGCTGAACAGGCCAGAGAGTACACGGAAGAAGAGCCAAGGAGAATATGCTCGCTCTCTGAGCCATTCCTTTCATGCTGCTTCAGGGTTAGGCCAAAACAACATCAGCAAGTCTAATGTGCCCCAGCAGCGGATGGGAAATGACTAAAAATCCTGCAGATTAATTTGTGTCAGATGGATGCTTTAAAGCAAGCAAGACCAAGAGAGTATGAGAGAGCATTTACAGAAAGCCATGCTCTTGCTGTGGGACTTAGAAGGACCCTCTTGTTTCAGATCTCTTGGAAGACAAATTGCCCTGAGAAAAAGAATCAGTAGACCCAAAGTTGCTCTGTGATGGCCAGATGTGATCACCCAGCTGTGGTGTTGTGATGGGAGGAGTCCTGGAGCAGCCTATGGAAATCCAGCAGCTGTAATAGTTAGGTGCTACTCAGTGTGACTTAGTAGGAAACAACAGAATATTGTGGGTTTTTTTTCCTGTATACAACTAACATGTGGGCACCACTGGCAGTAGTTAGACATCTTACTGCTATTCTCAGCAAGGCCAACTCATCTCTGTGTCCAATCTCTCCAGTTAATGGTGTTGCAACATTGGGGACGAGTCACATGTGGTGCTGCCGCTGTGCAGTAACTGTTCTGTTCCTAAATAAAGCTGACTTAATTTTGTACATTCTTAGAACTCATATCCAGTCTGATCTGCCTACCACATCTAAAAGCATTTGTTTACTTTTCAGGCAGCTATGCTGTTTAGTTCTCAGATGACTGCCTCAAAGATCCTAAGGAAGCTCAAAATAAGCCCCATAAAAGAAGTGCAGCTTTAACATGGACTCATCTCTGGTGAGAGCTAGCTCTGCTTCAAAAGCTTCGAGCCTCACCTGGCATTCACACCCTTCCTAATCCATGTCATATCATTATTATGAGACAGAAATAATAATATCCAAGTCCTACTCAAAGTCTGAATTCGGATCTGATTTGACAGCATAAACCTAACTATAAAAACTTTCAAAAACCCAAAAGCCCCAATGTAAGAAGAAAGCAAAGACGTTTTGTGGAATTAGACCTTAAATCTTGGTTTCAAAATAGACTAGCACCTAGGAGCTTATGTCACAACTTTCAGCACAATGTCAGATATAGTTAGTACAGCATTTAATGTTGATGCAGTTACACTGATAGTCTTAGCAGTATCACCTATTTCAATCTAGAGAGGAAATAGCAGTACAGGGAAGCAAGAACATAGGACGTCTTTATATCTATAAATGTGGTTGTACTGGGAAGTTTTTCAATAAAAACACATACCAGTAACTTAAATGGTTGTACTAGTGCCAGATCTTCTATAGGAGACCACGAGTCTCAGAAGTCTTAGATGTCTATATCACACCAGTTTCACTACAACTTTGGCAGGTAATAGCATTTCCAGGCCCACATGTAAGCACCAGATCGTGTCTGAGAGAGGTGGTCTTAAGTTACTTGAGCATTTTAAAAATATTATACGTTTCAGCAGCCTTAAAAATAAGAATTGGCAAGTTAAAAAATAAAGCAATCCTCCTCAAAGGAACAGAATCTAACAAAGCCATTCTGAAGATACAATAACAAAAGGAAATAGGAATCTGTAATAGTACTGATTATATTGGCAAGTCTTCTGTGTCCATAGCCCCTGCTTGTGGAAATCGGTAACAACAGCTATAGCACTGCATATAATGCTGTCTGAGCATTTTTATCCAAGACAAAACTACACTGCTCTCTTCACATATACAAGAGCAAACCGAGGCCCAGAGAAGAATAAATTCAATAAATATCTAGATTCTTAATTCCCTGATTTAGGTCCCACTAGAAGTTTACAAACTTTAAATAGAGGGAGAAGAAGGAATTTCCTTATTTTATCTGATCCACAGGAAAACCTCAGGTTCCTTGATACAGTCTATCAGTTTTAAGGTGCCTAGTGCTGGAAAGAAAAAAGGCAGCCTCACCCTCTCTAATAATTGATTTGGCTGATCTCTCTCTGCTGCTCTAAGTTTGTTCACAACACATTCACATCAGGGCTACCTCCAGCTCAGGAGAGCAGCTCAAATGCATGGCCAGGGGCTTGCAGGACAGTGAGCCTGCTCAGCCTGGAGCAGCTTTAATAGCCAGGAAACCACACCTCTGCTTCATGCCATGGTAGAACAAGTCCGGAAGTCACAAAACCCACCTTCTGGCTATACTGTCAGAAATGCTGCTGCGTGCCCATGATAATAGGCTAATGGACTAACCTTTCTGGCACCAAAGCCTCAACCATCTATCTCAGGCCAAACCATGTACTATGGGAATGTCCCACACTAACATTTCTCCTGGAGATTCACACAGAATTTGAGAAAACACCATCAGTATTTCCCTTTTCTTATCTGAGCTGCTCTCCTGTCCAGATTCAGAATCACTCCTGTGGCAGATCTTAGGCTGCAGGAGCAGCTTCAGTGAGAGCTCCTGGAGCATTTGATCCTCCAAGACTAGCAGGATTACTTGAAGCTCACGTCAGGTACCAGCTCAGCGAGTCTTCCCTGATCCACACACCATCTAAGCCCAAATTTGCATTTCTGGATGGTATCAAAAATACAATTGCAACAGTCTTTTCTGAGAGCAGAGCTCATGGCTCTGGTATGAAGGGCCGTGAAGACTGGCAGGATTATCTTGTATGGTAAGACGACTATACATGAGGAAGGTGATCTGAACGATGATTATGATGCACTCTGGGTTCCTCCTACCATGAAGTCCTTCAGCCCCCTTAAAAGTCTGCGTCTGTTGCCAATGGCTGACCATCACTATCAAAAAGACCGTAGTATTTCATGACTTAAACATCTGAAAGGTAGTAGAATCTCAGCTAATTACTGCTCATTACTATCATTATAATGTCTGCATTATATTTTTTAATAAGGGGAAGAACCTAGAAATAATTATGGTTTCAGATAGCTTAAAACTGAATATCCTTGAACAGCTGCTTGTACATGCATCCTCATTTTATTCTACATTTATTCTTTGAATTAATGAAGCACTTAAACACTGTTGTTTGCATACAATCCAGTACAGATTTCTGCCATGAATAAATGCAAAATGAAAACTAACAAATTGCTTATCAGCAAGGTACATTTGCTCTGCATTTTCAAGAACATCTGTAGAAATCTGAAGGGCAGAAATCAGATCCCTGGAAAACAGTGTGTCATGGTTAATTCTTCAAAAAGAAAAAAAACCATGTGTATTTAAGAAAGCTAGGAGACTTAATTTTTGCTGTAAGTTTCAAAGATTTAATTTTAAGAGAATTCAGCTAAGGATTGTGCATTCTTAACAACTCTGAATAATCAGGTCCTGATTGTCTGAAATAAATTATTATGAAATATTATACCTTAAAATTTATTCACAGGCTTTACATAAATGCCTGATATTTCCTTGTTTTTAATTTTAGACCCAGTCCACTGTTGACATTTCTAGGCATTAGTACGCATTTGATTTTACTTCCCCTTATCTTCAGATTTTTAGGTCCTGGGCCAAGCTGTGGCCTCAGCTGTGCTAATGTAAACCAAGCAACTCTATTCACTTCAGTGAGTTTCCATTAGCGAAGGCATAAGCAAGACTTGGCTCTCACACTTGATGTGCCTTAGCACCGTAATAATCTCATGCTGGGACCTCAGAAACAGAAACACTCAGGTGTTCATAACACTGTGCTAAATATGTGTCTAAGTCCACCTCTGCTCAGGCTTTTACTGAAGCACCATTTAAGAATTGTTTGGGGAAAAAAAAAAAAAGCTTGATACTTTGGCCTAAGTTACTAAATTTACCATTTGACTATATATTTTTCTTTAAATGTGCTGTGACTCAGACATGCATTCACTTGCAATCTGTGTACACAGTGAATAGCTACACACATTTCGCATGACCAGCCCCGTTTGCTTTCTGTGTAAAACAGAAGAGGTCACTGTGTCTGAAACAAACCTGAACTTGAAGCTAGAGTAATAAGTAACTTGAGCGCAAACAAATCAAGCAGTCTTGCCCTGAAGTCACCATGAACCAGTTGATTTTTCTCACCGAATCCCTGAGAGCGAGATAAGTGGGAAAAGAAAAGCATCTACATTTGGGAAGCCAAAGTGGAGATTTTAGTCTGATAAATTCAAACCTGCACAGGACCCACCCTGCCTTACCAGGGGACCCCACTTCTCCCTCCCCAACGCTGGCCTGCTCCAGCAACCTCCGAGCTCTCGGGAAGGAGGGGAGAAGTTTGCTACAGGGAGAAAGAGTTTATAGCTTACCAGCTGTGTGAACAAACTCAGACTTATTGGGCTTCTGTGAACTGGGTTAAATCAATGAAACATCAGAGCTCAAACTCAATGCTTTATTTCCTTCGGTCTGAGGTTCTGCTCGCTATAAACGTGATCTGGAACAGCACATGTGAGACTGTGGAGCAAAAAAGAAATGAAAACAGAATGTGATTGTACGTGAGATCAGTTCCATGCTGATGTGATAATACGTTCAAAATTCTCATTTCTGTAGAAAGCTGACCACAGGCACTTCATCAATCAGTATTTCGATTTGTAATGTGTTCCGTATGGTTCTCTGTCATTACTTAATGGGGAACATCCCCTCTGAAAACATCTGACTCGGAGCTCTGCATCAAGAGAGCTGCTCATGTTTCAACCACGTTTCCCAGAAACTGAACACTCAGCAACATATTCATTTTAGTGACAGCCACCACTAATGAGAAACAGCCATGCGTTCATTGACTCTTTTAAAACCCAAAGAATTTTATATTAACAACAACAACAAAAAAATCTCAGATTCATTTTCACCACAACTGAATCTCTACAATCTCAATTTTAACATCCTAAAGATCATATTGAATCAGTGTTTGTATTCTCCTTTCTTACATCTTCTAGCTTCTCACTGTTTTTCAGCTCTAGTTAGGCCAGTTGTTCTGACATGTGTTCTGTATATCGGAAACAGGAAGCTGGGGCATAAATCGGAGGGTTTATCAGAAGCTGAGAGTTAGTGAAAAAAAGAAATAATCAGCAAGTCCATCAGAAGTAAAAGGCTCATACAACAGTCATTGACTGAGATAAATCAGAAAGGCCTAAAGAAAGCAATTAGAAAAGCTGAAGTATTTTATTGGAGAGCTACATTATTTTCCTGCATCAGGTTTTTTTTTCACTCATAACATCAGGACATTACTAATCTCAAACCTTCTTGTTGGGGTTTTTTGTTTGTTTGGTTTTGTAATAAAAGAGGAGCAGCTATCCAAGATTTTAAATCACCAATATATGAAACAAAAAAAATTACCAGACCCGAAAGGCATGCAAATTGTGAAGAAAATAAAATTTTAGAGTGCATGAAAACAGCCGCTGTTCCAGAAGACTGGAAGTAGCAGGCACTGCACCTTTATCTAGAGAAGTCTCTACTGGTTATTCAGGACATTACTTTGAAATGGTCATTAAAAGCAAAATAATAAAACAGCTGGATGTTCAGTATGCCACAGAGTCTAATCAGCAGGATTTCTGCCAAGAAAATCTGTGTCTCACTAATCTGCTAAGAATTATTTAAACCTACTAACAACATACTGACAAAGGATAATTTATTTTCCTAATGAACCTGATAGACACAAAGCAGGATACCAGGCAAGACACAGCTATGGTAAGAGTGAGAGGAGCAACGCTCCCAGTTCACAGGCCAGGTGGTTTACTCCCTCACTCCCAGGGACTTCAGCAGGATACACTCCAGGAGTAAATACTTAGAAATGGAAGGAAGAGTTTTACAACTGCTTAAATTTAGGTTATGGTCTTCACCAAGGCAACATACAAAGATTTTAAAAAAATAAACAAATAAATATAAAGGGCATTTCAATTAATTGTATTTTACCAGCTAATTAAGTCAAGGTCAGAGTTGAAAAGTCAACTCATATACTAAGGTCAAAGCATGATTAATTAGCACTACTCATTTTTTAAAACACACTTCACAGCAGTATATCATCACACTAAGAAAGTTTACATTTTCCTCCTAAATTCACTGCTTTTCAGACCCTGGTCCCTCCAAAACCTCAGTTTAGCTTGAACAGCTCAAACTTTTAATCTTCATTATAAAAGCCAATGATGAACTTGGCTATTGGTAAAAGAAGAAATCAACTAAACCCTGAACTCACAAGTGACGCACATACTCCCCAACTTTTGTTAGATTACTTACCACATCCAAATGGAAGCGACAGAAGCTCCATCTGTTGCAATAGTGATCAATGAAATAAAAACTCTTAGAAAATACATGGTGTGAGGATCTGAGCCTCTGAGAAAGCACATCTAAGGCAGGGGCAGTGATAAGTAGTATCGGAAAGTTTCAAGCACTTTGAAATACAAGATAGAACAAAGTTTAAAATGAAAAATCTTACTGTGTGAAGTAAGGCATTTGGCATAGAAGATAAGGAAAATACTATAAAAAGAAAATAAAAGGAAGTGGCTAATTCAGAGAAAAGGGTTAAACAGCTCAAAGAACTTCAAGCAGAATTTGCGGGTTTACATAAAGGACAGTTATTGAACTTCAAGACATGACAGGTACCATTTTAGAGAAGAAAAATGGCAGATGACAAAAAAAAGAAATGACAGGTTTGTCGATATATTTACAGGAAGCAAAGCCAAGGAAACAGGAATGCGGAGGTTGTAATGTATAGGCAAAGCACAGAGCACCCTGAGCCCAAGCACCACAGCCAGGTGTCAGCACAAGCAGCCCTGGCAGGAAGAGGAGTGAAGCAACAGGGCATGTGTTAAGTGTTAGGCTAATCCAGGTAACTAGCTTGCAGGTGCAAATAACAAGGTTGAAATTATGTTTTCTCAAAAGAAGCAGCTGATTGGAAGCACACCTGAAAATGACTTTTAGCGTGTGCCTCGCCACACTGCTTATCACCCAGATTATTCTCTTGACCTTTTAGTTGACTTCATTCAGAAAGTGCATATGTGTGCTGTGTTGAACTCAGTCTTTTTTGTTCCATCTTACCCTTAGCTGTCACAGAATGGCTTTTCTGCCTGGTAAAGAGCTTGCAGGCTTTATGTGCGCCTTGTGGCGCTGTTTCAGTATGTTCCCCAAAGATGTTGTCAGAGGTAAGCTTCAACCACCACATGTGTTCAGGACCATTTCCATCTAAACACTCACACGTTTATCTCTGAAAAACAAATTATGCCAGATCTGATGATGGCTAAATTTTTAATTGAAACTTTCAGAAATGTTCCATTTTTCCCAATGTTAAAGCTGTCTGGGATGTATCAACCACATTTCCACGGTTTGGAACACAAAAAATGTTGCAGTGGCAGCAAAAGGGCTGCTGCTACCAATGTCCTACCTGACCTGGTACAAACATGAAGATCATCCCAAACCTTCGGTGGTGATAGGGAGCAAGGCAGAAGTCATGGGCCATGCATATCTGTAGTACTTGTCTATCTGAAAGAAATGAATCAAGCTTTAGGATACAGAAAGGTTGTACAAGTGGGATGAATCATCAATTATTTTAGTTATATAAATAATAGTTCAGCTAGCTTGCTCAGATGTAACCCAGTTCTGATTTCTTTTGAGAGATTTAAAGGGTTACATATATATGTGGATGTAATTCTGAACAACAACAGCAGTAAATTATAATCCTCTGGCACCAGAAAACGCGCGAAACGTTATTTTACTTGTCTTTGGATTACTGCACTGATGTTAAATGTAATAATACTGTTATCCTCATACACAGTGAACAGATTGAGAGGGCCAAAATCTGGCTAGTCGCTAATGGGCAGAATTCCAGAAAACTAAACTTTGGATACTCTACCTGTCCAAAACTGTCTTCCTGATGTTAGTAGAAGGTGCAGTCCAGGACCATATTTCTTGCAAGGGAAGCTGAAAACATGGGTGTTGGTGTAGGCAGGCACGGTGATCCAACCAACATGAGTAGCAACAGCATCAGGTTTGAATTTTGGAAAAGCAGATTTCAGGTTTGGTTTGGTTTGGTTTTTGAAAAGGGATTTAAGACTCCTTAATACAGGTGGAGAAGAAGTGCTCGGAAGCGCTGCATTTTCATTTTGACTCTGAACTGAATGGGACCTCTCCCTGCTACTTCTGGACTTAACCGTGTCCCAGAGAGAAAATGGGACCTTACTGACAGACCAAGGATAAATGAGTCAAAGGAAGGCTTTACAATGCCATGAATAAGCAGTTACCCCTGTTTCACTTCAGTAGTTTACACCTTGAGCTCAGCTTGCTGAGGGTTGGAGACACGGTGGTGTTCCCACCACGCTTCGTTTGCCAGGTACCTTCAGGGCAACCAGCCCTGGGCTCCTGCTGCTACCACAGGCTTCCCATTGCTGATAACTAATTATTTATAAATAACAAGTGCTGTCACTGTGTTCCCATTACTAATAGCTAGTTATTAGGATTATTGTTGTTACTACCATGCTAGCAGTAGGCTAAATCCCAAGCTCCCAACTCGGTTTTTAATTCACACAGAATTATTCTCAGTAGGTAAAACCTGACTTTGGCGTGATTATTTGGTCAGCATTACTCTTCTGTTTCCAGAGCTATGTAGCTACGCCATTTACCACCAGCAATAAAATTAGCTAGTTATTTTGCAAGAACAAATGAGCAACTTTTCCTCCACTCTGAGGGTAGGGAAAGTAATTTCTAATCGTATTATTGTTATGTTTTGTTTGGTTGGTTTTTTTTTATTTAAGAGTCAGGGAGAGGATGACTCATGTTTCTGTTTGTAATTCAGCAGCTGCCTCCTACTGTCCCCCTGAATCATCAGTTCAGATGAAGCATTACTGCCATGGTCTCCATCGTTTGTAGAAAGGGCGTAATTAACCGACCCTTCGTTTCATAGCCTTATAAAACATTCTTGCACAATTGAGCTAGACTGCTTTTGTTTGGAAGGGATGCAGTGAAATCTGAGACCTGGATTGTGAGAGGAATTTGCAGCATCAAAAGAAATTTAATCACAAATTTTCTTTTCACTTCTTTTGGCGCTAATTTAAGAACTTGCTTTGATATGAGGTTAGTATAGGAAAGAAGAATGGTCATTCTAAAGGGATCTTTCTGCAGCCATAGCTGAACATTTTAAATAACAGTCATCTTTGACAAGTCAGCCTCTTGAGTTTTCTTAACTTTCACTTAACGCAGAATTTGCCCTTAATTCTGGCAGATCAGTATGTATCTGCTGTGCAGAAAATTAATAGTGACATAAAAAGTAGAGATACAAACTATGAAAACCTGAAAACCTTGAAATAAACTTTTGAAATGGAAATTAAAAACTTTGAAAATTATTTGACACAAAAATTCAGGTATACTCTTGTAACAGCCTTGCTTTCCGCAGTATCACCAGTGAGGAATCCCTGTAAATGGTTGCTGATGACACAGATGAACCAAAACATCTGAAGTGCAGGTTCAGGTCCCAGGTGCAAGACTAAAGAATGTCATTTCGATCCCCTTTTCAGTAAGTGTATTGCAAGCAGCTTCCTAAGCACTTCTGGGTCCTATCATAAGCTGAACTTTGTGGACACAGTTTTGAGGGCATAAAATGGTTTAGGGACTAAGTAGAGCCATCCTGATTTCCAATATGTTAAATGTTCACTGTGGGGATTTGAGACTTATGTCTCATTATTGAGGCTGATGCTTACCATGCCCTGATGTTCAGCATCCTTCAGTAGCTTTCAGAGGGAATTTGTCACGTGTGACTAACAGAGAGAGGTGGTTGATTTTCAGATCTGGTTAGGTGCCTTTGCATAAGAAGAGCTCTACAACAACTGTAGAGTTCTACAGTTACTAGTAACAAAAGTAATAGTCACCACCCTAATTTATGTTGTTAATTGCATGGAATTACAGGATATTATTTAACATCACATCTGCCCATTAAAATTGCAAGTGTTCCCCCAAAATAAAAATTAATTTTAATGTTTAGAGGAAGGCTGGTAAGTAACAATAAAAAAATGCCATATTTATTAGAATTAGCACACTTAAAAGGAGCACACAAAGCTTCATAAATCTTATATTGCTTATGCCATATGCAAACACTCATAACAAATATGTGACTTGATACTAATAACCTTTTTACTGTGTCAAAGCAGATGTTACTATTGAAGAGCAATTATTAAATATATTCTTCAAAATATGAAAAAAATAGAATTCTTAAATTGGTCAAATATGGATAAATGTCTTCTTGGCTATCACTGTTCTACTAATTAGACACTAACTCCAGAGTACATAAAAATTTATACTTGCTGTAATTACATGATGTGTGCTATAAACATAAAAATAATATATCAGAGTTACAGAAGTATACTAACAGCTATTTCATATTTAATGTTATCTTTCCATAGGCACTAAGAGCAGAAAATTTATTCATGCATATAGAGATCACCGTAAGACAACCAAGTCATGATGAAAAGCAGTATTGTACTTGATCAACATAACATCTTTTAATATATAGGCAGCACAGTACTGCTGATGTCTTTTAATAGTTCTGTTCTCTGTTTTTAAATACTTAGGTATTAAAATAATGTTATGTTAGGTGCTTTAGTTAGGCTGGTGTCACCTAATAAGCTTTATTAGATTTCAAAACACCGCTTTCTCATCTCTCTTTAATCATTCCCTGCATACAACATACACATGAATAATTCATTACAGACAAACAAAGTAAATAATTTCCTGAGATGTTGCATATTTATTTAGGACTCAGAAATCTCTTCCCTTGATAATCGTATGTATATTTTGCTGAATTTGAGTCAGGGAAGTTAACGCACAAACTCCAGCGTTTTCGACAGCAGCCCGAGGATGGTGTTTAGCTGAAGGCACAGCTGTTTGAACGGCTCTTTGTGCGGGTTACCAGGGAATGCCCACAGAAAGCCTGTTTGTGTGCTTTACTGGGGGAACTGGGGGGTAGGGCTCCTTTACATGCACTGAAATGTAATTTCTGCTCGTGCTATACAATCTCCTTTCTCCTGGCACATTTTTATGCTCCCTGTTGACCTCATCATCATCATATAAAACATGACTTGAAGAAAGAGAAAACAGGTGGAGGCTCAATTTCAGCGCTTCCCATGCTGCCCTCACCACTTCTTCCCATCCGGCTGCCCTTCTTCTCCTCCTCCCTCCCCCACTTCAGTTACCCAACAAAAAGCAACAAGTGAAAAACTAACCAAGGAAATGTTTCACAAAAAAAATTCCATGGCACCCTCTCCCCGACACACACACACAAAGAGCAGCATTAGTAATAACCACAACCATCCAGCAAATCCAAAAAAGCCTACATAATGAACGTACGAAAGTGTGAACCGCTAAACTGTGTTGTTCAGTTAGTTCTTGGCAGAACAGTTTTAACATAAATAGGTTTGACATTTGATTAGAAATAGACACTTTTTCTCTCTTTCCCTTTTTTCTTCTCTCTTTTCTTTCTCTTTTTCTTTCACTTTTTCTTTTTTTCCTCCTCTTTCTTCTTTTTCTTACTGGAAATGAATTATATTCAGAGCACGCTGGAGCACAGATAAATGAGAGCTAACATATTTTTAACTTGATTACATTCTGAAGTGATGTATAGAGGCGCATAGCTACAGTAAGTGATTCCATGGAGAGAAAGGGGGAGGGAGGGAGCGGGGGGAGGGAAGGGAAAGCCCTCCGTGGATATGATAAGGAAAGCTGGGATGAATTGTGGGCTCTGTTCTCTGTTATCCAAGGGTGGCTAGCTGCTGCTGCACTAAAGGCCTTTATTCCCTGCCTGTGGGAAAGTGGTGGGCGAAGCCTGCGTTCTCAGTTACACTGCACATGCAGATTTTAATTAGCTGGATTAAAAACAAGACCGTATCATGTCCTTTAGCAGTATTCTATCTAGAAACAAAAGATTTTCTTTCCTGGCTTCTGCAAGCAGCACAGTACAGCATTAATAAAAAAAAGGTCACGGCAGTTCAAGATGAAAGGTCACACATGATAGAAACTCTATGTGAGGGGGACATCATGTTTATCTCTGTGATAAAGGAGCTCTGTCCAGGCAGGTCAGCACGATGTGTCCCAGCAATAGGAAAATATAAACATATGGGGTGGAGAGATGGTGGAGTGGGGAGTTTGGCAAAGCACATTCAGTTGTGGAAGTAGAGAGGAGAAGAAAAAAAAAAAAAAAAAAAGAAAGAAAAAAAAAGAAAAAGAAAAAGAAAAAAAAGAAAAAGAAAAAGAAAAAGAAAAAGAGAAAAACATTCATCTTCTATTGTTAGAATAGAAGATGAAGGAATCCAGCTTTAAAAAAGCTAAAGAGGGTCAAAAAGAGCCTGAGATGAAGCCTGGGGTGATGGCTTCACAGCACAGCTCAATGCCTATGCAGTGTGAATAAGCATCAAGTCTGCGGTGATACCCTCTGCCAGCAGGCAGGAAATAGCAGTTTGGGCCACTGGGTTCCGTCCTCGCACACCACCGGGCACGCACACGTGGGCAGATCCTGCACACTTCTGCCCATGAAAAGACCATGAAGATACTCCTCCCTGGGTCAAGCTTCAGGCCTCTGTCTAATTCCAGAGGATCCTCAAACTGAGTGCTTGGGCTGAGACTGGGTTATTTTCTGTTTTATTTGGGCCACTATGCTATTGTGTTGGGGTTTTGTGTGTTGTTTCGTTTTGTTTTGTTTTTAATGGAGAGCCAGGCTTTTCCGCAGTGAAGACCAAAGGAATCTGCATGTACTTCCAGAGGAGTGTTAGCAGCTCTCTAACCCGAAGCCTTCAAGGCTTTGCCCTGGAATGCACCAAGCACTTTCAACACCTCTGTTATCAGTGGGAGGGAGATGCAAGCCCTCCTACGCTTCTTTCAAGATCAGACTGAAAAAACAAACAGATTATGGCCTTGCAAACCTTAACTGATGCAACGATCTCAGCTGGTCTCAGTAGAGCCACGGCCACGTACTGGCACCCATGGAAGAGTGCTGCAAGCTTGAGGGGTAACACGGAAAGGGCAGGGAAAGGGAGCCAAAGGTAGATTAGGTCAAATGTTCCTCCTCTGCTCTGGCACAATTCCCGCTTTTCAAAGTCCAGCTCAGAAAAAAATGATCAATTTCTATGTAAATCATTCTTTGCAACAATTCTATTCTTTACTTCATAATATTTTCATTAAATAAGATTCACAGAGCCCAGGCCAGGTATGACTATGTACATGTCAGACTCCATAGCTTCTTTTATGAGACTGATCCATGAATAGGTCAATTAAGAAACAAAGAGTCTTTATTAACCTAAAAGGAACACTGGGTGAAAGAGCACAATCAAGTTCTCATAGTCCTTCGAGGTGCTGCACATCAAATGACCGCATTAATTAACAGCACACTCTTAGCCTGTAGCGAACCTGAGGCAAAAATTGTGTTGGCTTAAATGTCACTGAAATCAGTACTTGTCAGCTTCAGTAACCCAATCATATGTCTGAGCAATAAGAAAAGTAAAGGCTAGTGCTAGAAACCAGAAACCTTCTGGATAAAACAACAGAGTTTTTCATTTCAAGCAGCAATTCAGTATGATAGTTACCTACCAAACTGATAACACAATGATTAAAATGCCCCAGCTCTGCTGCTGCTGCTGAGATCATTGGAAAATCATGGATTAATTTAATACCTGTAGGTCATTTTCTGTAATCTCAGTAACACGGTATGGCCTAATATAATAATTTTGTATGGTGAGCTTTTTAAACCGACTTGGCCTTCTCTGCCATTTATCTTCAGAATAGAGAAAAAGATTATAGCATGAATTGCCTGATTGTTATTTATACTGCTGCAGGCAGAAGTATAACAGTATTGTGAAGGACAGCGTTACATGGGTTAACTGGGGCACCAAGTGCACAGTTAGCCCTAGAAACACAGAGTAACAGTTCCCCAAACAGTCTCACACTATAGGAAATTCAGGTTTATCCAGAACTACCCCCAGTGCTCTGACTGTGAAAACATCTTGATATAAGGGTGAATGCACTCACGTCTGCTTTGAGGGGGTTTAAGACAAATTCCCTTCCCAGACATGTGAAAAAAAGTAGCCACAGAAATCAAAGGGAGTTGTATGTTCACACCGGTTTAGCATGCTTATGTGACCTCGAGCACCTGGTGTGTTTGTATCTCAGCGCCTCGCAGCTTTACACCCTTTTATCCAAATTCTGAATCATAGAAGATCGTCGTTACTTGCTTAAAGCCATAGGAGATCCTCCATCAGGGAAGGGAACCGAAGCTGGCTTTTCCAGAACCTCAGCTTGTGTAATACACCTCTCGGTAGTTCAAATCTAACAACAAGTTTTGATCAGATGACAACCCACTTTTATTACTCTATGAGATTTTTAAAAAGTTAATTTCAGTACTCATTTGGTAAAAAAACAGAATGAAGGAAAAAAGAATCCAAACCTGAAGGAGGTGAACAAGCTACTGATTATGCTTCTCAGTGGCTTCCAGTCACCGAGGCCAGTCGGGGTTTTCTGTTGACTCTTGGCAGTGTTACTGAGGTTTCACTCTGGCACTAAGTAAACTAAACAGGACCAACAAGGCATGGGCCTGAAACCATCCATACTACTAAATTGGTCCCTGGCACAGTCCTGGCCTAAGCTTGCTTGTGCTCTCCAGACAATGCCAAAGCACAGCTTGGGCATTAACCTGGGTCAGGGACCATCTCCAATAGGTATTTTGGATGTGGTCACTGTGATTTGGAGGGTGAGAGAGTCTCGTTGTGTGAATGCAAGCTCTTTCATGCCAGTTGGCCTCCAGGAAAAGTCTCTGACTAATTTTATTTAGTAGTTCAGATGTAGTCAGCATGTCCAGGTCTTCCTTTCCTTTCCAGTCTTGGCGAAGCCAGCAATCAGCTCTCAGTCCAAACGTTGGCAGTGCGACATGGCGTTCGGTCGGGTGACAGGAGTAACGCAATTTGACCACGCAGCTCTTGCGAATGCAGCGGGGTTCATTATACTTTAAAGACAAGCGCTGATATTCGGGGAGGGGTTTGACGCAGGCCTAAAGGTAATAAACAAACCACAACATAAAATGATACAAACAATTGAAGAATGAATAGGTCAATTTGTTTCAATTAGTCAGGGGCTACTTCTCTGTTGCTATGAAGCTGTCTGCACAGTAAATATATATCTGGATAGTCTTGTTTTTACAAATACAAACTGTGATATTATGTAAATTCCAGGTAGATTGTTAAAAACATTAAAAATAGATACTCTTAAGTATCATAGCAAAAATTGATAAGTTCTAGATGGAAGAAAACAAGCATTTTAAACAAAGACCTTTCATTTAAAGCAATAATCATCAACATGTGGCTTATATATACTATGTGGCAGCTGCAACAACATTCATATCTCAGTGTGCCTGGTCTTAGGCAGAGCAAGGGAAGCGCTGAAAACAGTAGCATTCCTCATGGATCTGCTCCAGATCCCACAGACGTCAGGGAGAATCTACCCTCCACGCTCGCTTTCACACTCGGGCAGCACAGTTAATGTTGAGCAAATAGACCACAACTATGTGGCTCTCTCCCAGCAAGCCAGGCACATGAGAAAAAATTTCTATCCCCTCCCTAAAGTCAGGATTTTGAGCCGGGAAAGGAAGGGAAGTAGAGAGGTGGCACCACAGCCACCTGGTTCCTTCAGCAAAGTCTGTCTCGCACTAACTCTGCCATCTGTAAAGGCCTTGAAGCCCCCAAGATCCACCAGATAAATAGCCATGGTGGAAGATGGCTTTTGAGGAGACAAGGGAGTATGGTTTCACAGAATCAGAATCATAGAGGTTGGAAGGGACCTTGAAAGACCATTTAGTCCAACCCCCCTGCCAAGGCAGGACCACCTAGAACGTGTCCAGGTTTTGAATGTCTCCAGAGAAGGAGACTCCACAACTTCTCTGGGCAGCCTGTTCCAGTGCTCTGTCACTCTCACGGTGAAAAAGTTTTTCCTCATGTTAACCCGGAACCTCCTATGCTCCAGCTTGAACCCATTGCCCCTTGTCCTATCGCTTAATGACACTGAGAAGAGCCTGGCTCCATCCTCCTGACACTCACCCTTAACATATTTATAAACATTGATGAGGTCACCCCTCAGCCTCCTCTTCTCCAAGCTAAAGAGACCCAGCTCCCTCAGCCTTTCCTCATAAGGGAGATGTTCCACTCCCTTGATCATCTTAGTAGCTCTGCACTGGACTCTCTCTAGCAGTTCCTTGTCCTTCTTGAGCTGAGGAGCCCAGAACTGGATGCAATACTCCAGATGCAGCCTCACCAAGGCAGAATAGAGGGGGAGGAGCACCTCCCTTGACCTACTGACCACAGCCCTTCTAATACACCCCAGGATGCCATTGGCCTTCCTGGCCACCAGGGCACACTGCTGGCTCATGGTCATCCCTCCGTCCACCAGGACCCCCAGGTCCCTTTCCCCTACACTGCTCTCCAGCAGGTCAGTCCCCAGCCTATACCAGCACATGGGATTCTTCTTTCCCAGATGCAAGAGGTTTAATTTATTACTATCTTTAGTATGATATTGCAAAACATTGTCCCTGCTAGAAATACGCATAATGTAATATTAAATCATCACAACATGAAAGTGAGTCTTGGGCTCAGCTGGCCTACGTGTTCTGGAAAGACCATTAAAGTTTCTGCTGCTGAGAACTGAGAAACAATGACATCCCTCAGGAAAAAAAATAAAAATCTTTCTTTTCACCTCTGCACTGCACTCCTGATGTTTCAGCCCCACCTCAAATTATTTTATAGGGACAGAGAACGGAGCAGGCTAGCTGATCTCTGCTCCAAAGAACACGACCATTGCACTGGATAAGAAGATAAGGGCTGGCTCACAAAGAAGATAAAATTGTTCTGCAGCTTCCCAGTGACAGACCAGCCGCTAAGGACTGTGAAGTCAGCTCTGGCAATTTAAGAGATACACTGGAGAGACATCAAAAGCACATGTGCTTTTCCATATCCTCAGCGCACGTGATCTGAAGCTCCTAAAGGAGAGCTCCAGAAGGCAATGTTGTATTTACCTCGCAGTGAAGTGGCTTGCAAGTTTATCGTGTTCGGCTTGCTTAGTTTTCCCACAGTAAAAATATTTTGTTTCAACATGAGTCAAGCTAAGAACACAGATCCTCATTCCTTGCTCAGATGTATTCACTCAGATATTTTCTCCTATCTGCACTACACTGAGAAGTCGACATGAGGTAAGAAGCAGCACAGGAGACAGCCTATGGTGGTGTATGTCAAGGTCTGAAGAAACGGTAGTCTATCGTGCGCAAACTTAAAATTACACTTGGGAGAGGTGACAGGAGGTAAACTAATTTCAAAGTAGTTTCTAAAATGACTAATTCTATCTGTGTTGTTGTTTTTAAATTTGACAGCATTTTTGAGATTTAATTTCAAGTTGAAGGTGTCTGCTCCAACCAAAAATACACACAAATATGGACTCTGTAAACCTCTAACCTATATATTTGATTTGAAACCCTCAGGATTAACTTGGTAAACAAGTCACTGAAAAAAAACCCCACCATAACTGATATTAAATCATATAAGTAAGGCAAGAAATGAGAAACCTGAATAATTTCTTGAAAATCCATTCTCAAAAATTAATAGACATTTTCTTTAGGGCCTCAGAACTGATAGCACTGTGGGACGCACAGTACAAACACGCTTTGCTCCCAAAGACCCGGCACCAGCATTGCTATTGTATAACACAGCTTTAACCCGCTCTGAAGCAATGCTGTAAATCAGGACTCATTCCACCAAAGTCAATGGAGCTAAATGACCGTAAAACTGGTATGAGAGAGAAATCAGGTTGTTAACCTCTCAGTAGAGCTTGCACTGGCCTCACAACCTCTGTTTGGTCAGGCTATATTTTATTTATTCAGAGTGTGAAATGAGAGCCTCAGGCTAGGAAATGAGTATTTGATTGTACTTGAGCTATGCTTGATATAACCTAATAATACTAAACTTTTAGCATAGACTTCTTGGCCCGTATCCAATAACATTGCCTGAATTGGAATGGAGGTGTCTGATTTTTACCTCAAACAGCAACTTGGACCATCTCCTGCCCACACAGTCTAACGACATGGGAACCTAAAAGCAGGTACAGGCTTCCTTCTTCGACCTGGAAGTTCCCACGACATTTCCCCAGGAACACTTAAGTATCCACTGGGGAAACAAGAGATGACTTACCTGTCAGGTAGTGGTAGTAGATAGACTCTGGTTCTTTCTCTTGGGAATAACTTTATATTTTATGTTACACTATTCCTGGAAACAGGCCATGAACCAGAGCCTCAGAACATCTACCATTCCCTCCACTTTTTCAAAACTGGCTTTACTTGATGTTTTGTTCCTCAGAAGATATTTTTAACCTAAATTCTCACTGGGTGCATAGTATTGACTGTTGGCTGGCTGGAAGGGACTTCTCCCTCAGGAGCACTGGGGGACCTTCATTGCAGTGTAGGCTCAAAACACAAGTACGCAATTCAGGTTGTCCAAACGGCTCTGCAGAGGACACAAAATCCTCTGAATTCAGGTAACATGGCCCTATGTATCCATGGGCCAGGAGAATAACTCCTCCTTACAATGGACCTTTAAACTCCATGAAAACGTCATCCTAATTCTCTGTAGCAGTCAGATAGCACACAGGATGTCAGGGGTCCTTTGGAAGGGAAGGGAGAACGATGCAGGGGATGTCATTCTGCCCTTTCATAAGTTTATGGTGAGTACTGAGTACACCTCTGATCCCCTCACTTCCACAAGGTCATAGCAGAAGGAGGAGAGCTGCAATAATGATTATTTGACATCTAGAAAAGCTTCTCTACACGGAGAGTTCAGATTGCAAAGGATTCCTCAGTTTGCAAGAAAGATGACTGATGAGTAGTTGACATAAAATTGTGAAAAAAATTAGGAAAGTATACTGGAAACAATTATTCAGCATTTCCCCTAATATAAAAAGCTAGGAAGACGTACTGGGAAGACTAAGACATGCTAGACTAGGAAGACTAAGGGACAGGTTGTTTTGTTTTATACAGCCACACAATGCTGTAGAGGCCCAAACGATTAAAAACCCAAACAAAATGCAATTAGATATACTCTTAAAAAGAGACCCAAAGATGGCTACTGAACATGGAGATTTGGACTCTTCCGCTGCTTCTTTCTTTGCATGAGTTTCAAAGATCTGATAATTTTACTTCACTTAGAAGAGATTCTAAAACCCATTAAATTTCATTAAGTTTGCAAAAAATGCCTTAGGATTCACCACTATCCAAGGTTATATACTAAGATAGCAGTTTTACATACACATTCAAAGGAAAAAATACTAGCTAAATGCTAAGAAACTGCCACATCCAGATTTTAAGTTCTGCACTGTTCAGAGGCATCTGGAACATATTTAATGATTAGTGTTATTAGCTGTATGTTACGTGGTAATTTAATACAAATTGGGGAGTGTGTGCAAAAATTGTTCAGAATGCAGTTCCCGATTTCCAGCTACATTGTAATTTTAAGATATTTATTCATGTTATTTGGTTTTGGCCCTTCCTTGGTTGATGGAAAAACATAAAAGAGCTATCAAAAAATGTGAGGAAAATTCAAGTAAAACATACACTTTTTTTTTCTTTCTCTGCAGTCAGAGGTTCCAAGGAGCAAAGGCCACTCCAGAGGTTTTGCAAGCGCAGCCCGTAAGCCTCTGTCGCTTGAGTGAAGAGAAGGAAGATGGCAGAGAGGAAAGGGAAGAACCCCTGGCCTGGGTCAAGCGGGTGCATGTCAAGGGTTTCACAGAGCTTGCACCCTGGCTGCCAGGCCACCCTGGCACCAAATGCTCTTTCCACCCTGTTTCAGTTTCTGTTTTCTCCAGGTGTTAAGGAGCTTTCTGTTTTATCGCATGGTAAATCTGGGTTTGGCAGACACAAGAAAAAAAGTGCATTTCACTTTCTCTGGGAAATGTAAACAGCATCACACCCAGCCAGCACAACCAGTTAGCGTAACAGCAGAGCGAGCTCTGGTTCATATCTGGATTTCCGTTCCTGAGTGGCACATACAGATGAAAAGTAAAATAATTCGTTTGAAAAGGTTCATCCATTTATCCTACTGGCACAAAGACCTCCTTTGTTTTATTTTATGGGATCTTAAGGATCTCGTTTCTCATTTTTGATTACGTTAAAAAAAAAAATACACCGTTCTGTGTAAAAAAAAGCAGCAAACTCTAAAAGCATTCAGAGAGGGAGCATTAGTTTTAGCCTGCTGTTTGTGTAATTCCAATAGGTGTATTTAAATGTAAATGCTACCCTTTCACCCTTGAGCCACCTATTCTTGCAGCCAGCAGAAAGAGAGCATTCATGGTATAATGTCTTTATGAGGACAGATCTTATACTTAATTTCTCATGTGAATCAAACTCTTTTATAACACATTTTTGTGAGATTAAAAGAACAATATTAGTCTAGTGGCTCAGCAGCCAGATCACTGCTCTGTCACATGGGAGATGTGGGTTCAAAGGGACGGTAGGCAACTTAGCGGGGAAGTGATTGAAACTGCAGCCACGGAAAGGTTCAGTCCTCCACTCTCACAGAATTGTTTAACTTTGCATTATCTCCTCCCTCCCGCCAGCTCCTTACTGGCAACTGTGTCCAGCTGCTGCTCCCTTACAGGCGCTTATTAGGAGAACGTCTTGAAACCCCAACTCTTTAAACGATCTACGTTTATTTGCAGAGTAGGGGGGATTTTCAAGAAAGAGGAGGGAGGCTTTCTGAACAGGTATTTCGAGACAAAGTCCCTTTGACTGCCCAGTTTCACCCGGTGCCCGCGCACTGAATCACGGCACGCTCAGGTTACCCGTGCTCATGGCGTGTGGGTGTCCGAGCTGCACAGCTTGCGAGCAGGTGGCATCCGGGACCCCTAGCAGAGGTACAACACGACAGTAGGAGCAGCTCGGATGCTGTTATGCCAAGGTAGAGTCTCATGGAAGCCTAGGGAGCCCTGAGCGCTTTATATTAAGGGATTTATTTCTCAAGTGGGGAAAAGTCTCATTTCATTTTGGCTAAACAAGTTGAAAAATAAAATAGTTACGCATAGGGTGAGCAAATTGTTGTATCTCACTTTGCCCCCACTGAATCAAAATAAGGTGTCACGGTTTTTTCAGAATATTTTTTTTCCTCAGTCCAAAGCGCGGCTGCATGTGACAAACATCAGACTTCAGCTTCACGCCGCCTCCATGCAACAACAGATATGGTTTGGAGCACGGTGTAAAGAAGGCTGTATCGTGGACTGGTGTATGTGCTAGAACTCTTAGTCTTTTTGTGATGCTGCTCAGAGGACGCAATGGTAGGAGGTCTGTGTGCAGAGTGACATTCAAACGCTTAACAATATGATATTTTTCTCCTTGGATCTTACAGTCCAAGTACAAGCCACGTTATTTTCTCCTTCTTTACAAGCTGCGTGACGCAAGACAGAGAAGTCTGTGTATGCCACAAGTGCAAACACCAACGTCTGGCAGTCCCACTTACTTCCCTCACTTCCCCTTCCCTTGATACAGAGCATATGTCTCATTGTGGCACCAAGCACATGAAAACTGAGGGGAAATAGCCTATTATTTTAGGAGGTGCAGGACCAAGCACCTGGAACAGTGAAATACTTGGAAAGCACTTCTGTAAATGTTTGAGGCTGTAATATATTAAACAATTAAGAGGTGTTGGTATTTCTGTGCTCAAGGGCACCTAAAACAGGGAAGTCCCCTTTAAAGGCACCAGAGTGGAATGTGTATGGTCATGCTCTTTAAAAGAAAAACTACCTCTTTTTTTTTCCCCGCTTTCAGCAAAAAGTCCAAGTTTCAGCTGACTTGCTCTTTCAGCAGAGGAAATGAAGCCAGATTATTTTAATGCTGGTTTAAACAGTTAACTTCTCAAAAAAAAAAAGAAAAAAGAAAAAAGGAAAAAGAGCCCAAAGAATAAAATTAGTTACCTTGAAAGCTCTACTCAGGTAATTTAGAAAATAGTTTTGCTAATACCCTTAATGCATTGCTTATATACCCACGACTGTCAGCACCACAGGTTACTACACGCTAATCAGTAAATTGCTGATACCAGCTACAACCAACCCTCAAGAAGCTGTACATCTCTTAAGTCTTTGCTTCTATTTTCCTGACAACAATAAATCAGTGTCTGTACAACATCAAATTAACATGAACAAATACTGACAACTCTTAGCTGAGCACACAGTCATAATTAAGTGTAGTTAATGACCGCTTAGTTAATTCTTAGAAAGCTCTTCTTAGTGTGTTTTAAAATACGTGAAAGTGAAATGCAAGTTCTTTTAGACAGGTAGACAGAAAGATATGCTCACACACACACACAAACCCCACTCATACGTAGTCTACATTTACATAAATGCATATAGATAAATTCCAAACAGACAAGCTCTAGGAAACTTTGTAAGAGAAACAAGAAAAAAATTACCTATATGCTTCTATCACGCCAACAAGTGCACAAATTCTCTGGAAATATTTTAGAGTTGTCTATTCTAATATTTTGAAAGAATACTCCAGCCATCTTTTTCACCAAAATATTTTTTCTGACAAAAAAAATTAATGACTTAATAGAACCTAAAAATTATTAACAGTGGAAAATGCCTGCTTTAAGTTGCTTGTAAGAAAACAAATACAGGAATTCGCAACTTCTGTGCAGTTTTAGCTCTGAAGTAATTATGGCAGGCTTTTGCTTTAACCACTTATCTCAGGGCAGCCCATCAGATTAACAAGAGAAAAAAAAAAAGTATTAAAACTTAGTGAGTTACTGGAATCTTCTGGAACAGAAAACTATACAGATGGTCCACAACATATTTGTATAGAAGATGCCCAATTGTTGATGGGTTTCCAACTATTATAGTAGCATAGTAAGAAGGCAGATACCGGGCAGTGAGCACTGAGCAACTGTTGTCACTGAGCCTTCCCCTCTTGGCTGCATCCCCACTCGCCCAACGAGCAGTTTTGGTCTCCCAGAGCAGAGACAAAGGTTGCTTTGGAGAAGCTGGGAAGCCTAAGAACACCATGTAGATTTAGGACTGGATAGGAGGTATTGTGCGGAGGCCATGCCCATTACTCATCCGCTGGCAACGGGCTCTCTTCCTTTTGTCTGGAAAGACGGTAAACTTTCAATGCCATCTGAAAACAGAAGGCCTTTCATGGAGTGCAAGAACTCTGCCATCTCAATCATGTGAAAATATTGTAAACACTTTCCCAGCCCCCATTCAGCTGTCCAAAAAGCAGAGCTAGAAAACACCAAACAAAACAGGAAGGAAAGAAAAGGGTGTGCGTTGCGCACTTCGTTTTAATTCATATTTTTTTACTCTGAATAGGAATTTTGCTTTGAATTTTCTTTTTTTTTTTTCTTAATGTTAGTGAACAGGGTTAAGTAGCTATTATGGAAAAGAGGCAGTTAAAAGCCTATTCTATGTTCTATTTACGGCGAGGGGAGGAAGTCCAGCACCCAGCAGTTTCTCTCCAGCAGAGCTCCTCTCAAATTTCCTTACAGCCTCTGCAAGAGCAGATTTCAAATGTGCTATGGGACCTGGATTCCTCTTTCAGCGCTCAGTTTGACCCACCCCTTTGAACACTTCCCAGGAGGATATTCCCTCCAAACACTTAAACAAAATGAGTGTTGTATTACTGACATACCTTAGCATATAAAATAACATGTATACAAGTGGGAAGCGGTTCACAAAGCAGAATACATTCAGAGCATACCTGCATGTGTGTGTACATATATGTTTACATGTCTATCAAACATACAACATGTACAAAAAGCAAACATGCTGTTTGCACAAAATTCTTTAACTTGTCATTTTGCCTGATAATACCTTCTATATAGGTTATGCTGGTGTAACATACCGTTAGCCCTGGACATTTGTTTTTACAGGTGATTTCAGTGCATCATGTCATTTTGTTAAAGCAATGCGATTCTTTGCCGAACAAGATGTGCTATTCTCTTGAAGCCAGCGACCACTTGAATTTTTAGACTTCAGCTGCTCAAAACTTGATATGCAGTAACACATTAGTGCCCAGATTCTTCCATATTTGAAGTATGAGGTTTTGATTTAAGTTGGTCAACTTAGCACTGGAGAAGGGCAAAGAAAAATAAATACACCAGCAGTGCATGGGAAATATACTTTATTCCGTTATGTAGAAATCTTGCTCTAGAACAAGATTTCAGGTCTTGTTCTGATTTTCTGGATCAGAACAAGAGTTGGTCTGATCCAATTCTGAACAGAGCAGGAAGAGGTATCACAGGCAAGCCTGGAAGCATTCCTGTTCCCTCAGAGGCAAACCCTCTGCTCCTGAGCTAAGAAAAGGCCAGCTGTCATCAGCAACTTCCAAAGGGATGTACCACGGCTATCTTGGCAGGTACTTGTTATGAGTATTCGACAAATAGCCTGCAATGATGGCAATCGGTCAACGACAGGCCAGTGAGAACCAACTGCTACAGGCACACACCATACAGAGGGGAGACTCTTCTACCTGATCCCCATTCAGTCTGCTGTGGATGCAGACAGCTTGCTGACTGTAAAAGACTGTTATTTCAGCATAGGGATATGAGTATGTAGACCAGTTTTGCTGTATAAGTAAAGAGCAAATGTAAAAGACTCGAAACAAGTGTTGCAGGAGCGCACGTACATTCAAGCACGCTCAGTGCTCTGTTCCGCACCAGACGTAGCCAGCTGGGCTGTCCCTTGATGTCCCATTGCATGCAGGAGTCCCCGTGCACAAGAACTGGGTAGATCTGGGAGTTTACTGTGCTCTTGGATGTTCCTCAAACCTCTCTTAAGGTTGCTTTGGTACACTCACTTAGCATTTAGGACTTTCTGCTCTGGTCTCTGCCCTACAATACGAAAGGCTACGCCTTTCCCTGTACTAGAGGTGCACTCCTTTAGGCTGGTGAATCCAGCAGCTACTCAATAAGTTCTTGTTCCTAAGCAGAATTCAAGGACTGTAATGCCTAAAAGTGCATGAGAATTATTACCAAGTAGTGCCAGATGTGACACATTGGAGGGCAGGTTCTCCTCACCATCTCTCAGTATACACATTATGCATCAGTGTGGCCTATTTAACGGGTTTAGAAGTTCAGCACTTGAATTCCACAGTCCCCGAAATAAATGCATATTAATACAATTAGACAGTCATTTAGCCTTTCTAAACACACAGTGAGAATACACGAACATAGGTTAGAAAAGGAGAAAAAGTGTTTGCCAATAACTGAAGCAGAGGCCAATAAACTGACTGATGCTTTAAATTCACAAATGCATTCCTTGGGACTGCCTTGCACATGCTATCTCAGTTCTTTCCTCCTCCCTTCTCCATTTTATAAAAAGAAGCTGCAATAAATTAGAATTTTATGAGACTCCAAATAAAACCTTCACTAAAATTGAAAACAAGACATGGATGTAGAAGCATATGGAAGGTTTATGAGAGCAGAGGGGAATAAAATGATCCCGAGGCAATAAAAAAACCTGTCCCACTCTTTCTTGGTCTTTACAAACCAAAAATTACAAGAGACAGATGAAGAAGTTTGCTATACAATACCATACTGGTACATCTGCTAGCAAAGAGACATTATAATTTTCTTACTCGTTCCTCTGATTCAAGGCAGCCTACTAAGAACTACTTTTAAGATCCATTTTCTGACTTTCTTTATAAAATACTTCAAAGTTACACATGGAAATGAGATACCTTTCTGCTTTGATCCTTAGTGTTACGGTAACCAAGCAGAAGTGGCGTCCTGGCCTTTCATACAGTTTTCTTTGGAACTAAACGCTGGACCCTCTGAATTCTGTAACTAGCATTTTAAGTGTTTTATGGGATAAAGGCAGTCTTGTTTAATTTATATTTTCATCTTTGTTCCAAACCTCAAAGTGATTAATTCTGGTCACTGTATACACAGTTTTACTTCTTCCCCCCCCCCCCCCCCCCATTTCTCCCATCCTCACCACTCCCCACTTCCAGAATAGTGTGGGTAGGGATTTTGTTTAGCTAAATGATAGAGTGGCTATTAAGGATTGTTTTGCTTTGTTTTTAAATAAAATACTCCACATTCCAGACATTTCCACTAGACACAGTGGTTTGGAATTGAAGAACACTGCAAGTGATGAAATTTGGGTCTGGCCCTAAATTATTGCAAAATACTTGAAGAACTTTTAGATTTTTTTCCTCTCTAAGATAACCCAAACTTGGGAGCTAAGCTATGGGAACATTGGTTTGACTTCTTAGGTTAGAAGTGATAATCCTGTAGCGCGTTTCATTCTGTGAGTATAAATGCAGGTTCTGTGCTCAGTGCCCAAATAAGGCCTATGAACTGCTAACTTCCATTTCTGGAGGACACAAATTGTACCAACCAGTGACAGACAATATTACATTGTTTTAGAAGTATACCATTTTTACATTCCTGCTAAAGTGATCAGTTGTGAAATGGTTAACAGTGGCAGCCATTAAGTTACTCTTGCTTCTGATACCCAGTTAAAAATGAATTCCAAGTGTGTGCAATGGGTGGCAAGGATTGCTCATCATGCACCATCCCTCAGCTGCCAAAGGCAAACAAATTCTGAAAAGAAGGTGAGAAAACAAAGGTGAAGACATGCCATATCAGAGTGGGGGAAGGGTATTTACAGAACAGAAGTACTCATGGTGTGCGGAGATGGTGTTCTTACAGAGCAGTTGCCACAAGGCTCTGTGCTCAAAAGATTCACTCCAGTTTGGAAAAAAGGATGTCCATAAAGAACAAAATATGTAAAGAGGTTGGGGGATTTGCCACTTGCTTCAGATATAATCTTGCTGAAACTCAGGAGACCTCTCCCGAAGCAGCTATAGCTTAAACACCATGGAAATGTCATTCTTACAAAGGAAAAACAAACACAAAAACAATACTGTGACACACAACTCATTAGGAACCCTTGCTTGCATGGGGTCTTGCAGAAATTAAGAATGAATATTCTTGGGTCTATCATTAGATAGAACAGTGAAAAGAGTTATTCAGACCTTGAACAGGATTATACCTGGCTTCTACTCTACTAGAGTTTTGACTGTTTCACGATTCCTTCTTTTTTCCTATTTTGGCCCCAAGCCTTGGTTCCATGTGTGCAGTCCCACTGACTTATTCAGGACATTCTTCTCAAGTATCTGTAAAGATGGTGGAACATCTCTTTTTTCAGGTATTGAACAAAGTATTCGTAATTATTCAGAGACAGACTGTCTGAAAAACTCAGCTATTGAACAAACATGGACTCTTTACACCTCTCTTTATGCCATAAAGGATGAACTTAAACAGGTTAGCAGGTTAATATTCTACAAGAATTAACTTTACGTTGATGTTAGGGATTTGAAAGTAATGATAGAAAGTTTATTTTCATTTCATTTATTATAATAGCTGTCCTGACGTGGTTTTTTTTTTTCAGAGTCTCTTCATAATAGATATTGTTTCACCCTAATTATTTTGCCACACAAAGTACTCACACCTAATTATTGTCACAATGAAGAACGCTTCTAAGGAAGGTGAAGCAGTCCTATGAGTCTTTTAAGGTCTTCCGGATCACAATCCCAAGCAAAGATAGGAACCCTTCTGAAGCAGGGTGCCTACCAGACGTCACATCTCAGTCCATCGGTGCTAGGTGGCAATGAGTCCCTTTCTGAGGCACACAGTTCTCCTGGGTAGGGCATAAGGAACCAGCACCCCATTCAGCTTTAAGGACTCTCCCAAAAGGAGGAGGGCTATAAGTTCATCATTATGGATGTATCCTACAATTTCCCAAGGCAAGTCTTGACTCTTTTCCTTCCCTCCCCAGCCCCATCACACAGTTTATGTTGCCTGCTGCCCCAAACATCCATATTTCCCACACACACTCTGTATGAGAGATGTAAGACAAGTCTAAACACAGCTGTCAAGTTCTAAAATCAGCATCAAAGCTAAGTAAAAGCAAGAGGGAAAAACAATATGCTTTGTTAAACAATACTGCCTCAGATCTCAAAGGGTTGTACAATGAAAGTAATACCCCCTTTGAGTTCTGTACATGGCAAGTGTTACCTAACATCCTCAGTCAGAACCCCACTGTTTATGAGGTGATGAGAAAAGAATACAGCTCCCTCTTGTCAGTAGGACATCTCCACTGCTCTGCATGATGGGGGTTTTTTTTGTTATATTTCAGATGTATTGATTCTTCTAGACATTAGAAAAGCAAAACATGTACTGTGCGCTCTGGAGCCATCACCTCTCTTGGTCAGTTCATAGGTTTGCCAAGGTCACAGAAAACACTCTTTTACATCATAAGTCCTACCTTTAGGCTGTTTTACTCCTCCACAGGAACCTGAAAGGATTTAAACAGATTTATCAAACTAGAAATGGAAATATTTATGTTTGGAAACACTGGTATTTCTAAACATTTTTTATTTCTTTCCTTCCCCGCTGATACTGATTCTCAGTCTTTGAGCCATGTGAAGTGGGTTAAAAGTTACTTCTCAGGGAAAATAAAAAAGGTCTGTCTGCTAAATCACCCCCACCTCCTGCACATAGTTAAAGGCTTTCTGCTGCACTCCTGGCATTATTACTACCATTATATATGTGTATACATAATGTATATTTATAAGTTTGTGTGTTAGATATGATTCTTTTCCTATAGAACTCAACATTTTTTTTAGTTTTACAGACATCGAATTTTATGGTTAGTATGAGTCCTTATGATGCTGTAATATGATTATCTATTTAATGTAAGCTACAGAATTCACTAGTTTGTTGACAGCTGATCACAGTATATTTCTTTAAACTGCAATAAACATGTAGTCTGGCACCTGAAAAGCTTCACTGGAAAGTCCATGGGCATCCAGGGAGGGAAGAGACCCCCAGCACCTGCTCTTCAGCAGACTGGGGTGAACCTGGTCCTCTCCAGAGCCTCCCCAAGGCTCTTCTGGGAAGGACCTTAAGCCACTATATTGGCAGAGGCAACAAGTTCAAGAGAAAAAGTTTGTTGAATGGCACCAGAGGACTTTTTTTTTAAATACCCAGACTACCAGGTGAGTTGCCCAACTTTTGGCCCTGACATTTTCTCATGTGCAGCAGGATGGATGCATCCTGAAACGAGTTTGGTAATATTGCTGCTCTTCAGCAGGGTGAGAATCTGCTCTTCTATCACAGCCACATATGAAACACTTTTTGCTGTCAGTCCATTTCAGTTGACACTTTACTTTTTAGTTGATCAGAGCACGTGCAATACTCCATACTGCAAGTGTGAGCAAGGAATGGGGAATATTCTAAATGCTGAGCTACTGCTATCACATATTCCCTGGGAATGGTTTTGCAAGGATCACAGCATACAGTCCTCATTTCAGATTATAAACAAAAGGTTTTCTCCTGCAGAGAGGCTACAACCACAAGAGCATAAGCTGTGCTCTTCATGCTAGGTTACTCACCAGGAGACAAAGATGGTAATCCAGCAGCCACAGTACGCTATTCAGCAACAAAGAGATGAAAACCACTGCCTGCCATTCTCCCTCTCTACAGTCCTTGCTGGTTTTCCTCAGGCACACAAGAATCCCTCCTCAGCACCAGAAGCATCAGTTTACCACACCAAATCACCTGGGCCACTCCTGCACTGCAGGGTCTGTTAGAGATGCAGGGGGGCTGGACATGGTGGTAAGGAATGAAGGCACACTTGAGTTATTCAGCAAGAAAGGCAGCTTGATGCACCCCCCTGGGAACAGGTGATTCTTCAGAAACAGCAAGGGAGGACTGAGAGACATTTTAGGGTCCAGGCAAGAAGAATTGTAGTATTTTAGCTGGTCTTTGATAAAAAAAAAGAGTGGAGGAATAAGAAGAAAAAAAGATCACTTTTCTCTTGGTACAAAATAACTACTGTATGGTGCCACATTTCCAAGTCTGCCCTAGGTGAGCATCCCAGGTCAACGGTCAAAGAAATATGTGATTTGAATATTCCAGAAATACATACACTTTCCTCAAAATTATTCTTTCCTTTCCATTGTGAATCTCACTTCCTCCACAAGAGAGGGGCTGTGCAACTCTGAGCTCCCTGGGACTGTTTCCCCATCCGTGACATCATACCACAAGCAGCTTATCTTTGGAAAATGCCTGGAGGTCCACAGAAGAAAAAAAGAAAACACACACACCACCCTTACCTCCTCCTAGTGCCTGGCCAGGCTTGTAGTTCTCAGCCTGGCTTTTGCTGTTATACCCAGTTTGAGCCCAAGCAAATTCCAGCCCACTCCTCTTCCTGAGGCTCCCATTTATTTAAACAGGTGGGACCAGAACTGCTGTACTTCCCAAAGTGCTGTTGCAGCTGAACCAGCTTATAAAGCAATTCTGCTACAGGTATCAATTAAGAACGTGCAATGGGGAATTTCAGGTTGCAGAGGGGTGGGAGCACCACAGCAGCCGTTTCTGAAACTTCTGGCAAAGTCAAAAGCAACACTCAGCTACCCTGTAACTTTCTTAACTCAAAAGATCATTAGCTGGAATTGTTGCATAAACTTAATAACTTTTTTTTTTTTTAATTTAAGGCTGTCCCACCATTCTATTATTTGTCATTAATTTTCCATATGTTCCCCTCACCACTGCTCTTAGGCTGGGTTCGGTTTACAGAGTTGGATCAGATTTCTTTACAAGCCGGGACATTTGCTGGCTTGCTTACTAGCTTGAGGCCAGTTATGTTTGAGTGAGGCCCAAGCAAAACAAGTGAGATTTGGTGACTTTCCAGTGAGTAGGCACCAAATCTACATGATCCGAGGTTGTTGTTTTTTAAAAGTTTAGAATTTTTAAAGTAGAAGTTCTTCAATTATTTCAGATTAATTTATTTTAAAAACAGCTGATACTTGCTCAAATATTGCAGCATCCCTCTGCTTACTGTAAAGCAAAGCTTTCTGTTCTGTTTTCTTTACACTTACCACAAGGTAAAAGTTTCTCAGTTATCTATATTTTTAATCACAGATGGGCAAATGCACTGGTGTATTCGGAAAAAAGAAACTGATGAGAAGGAGATCAATGAACCATTTTGTTTCCAGTATTTGTGCCAGATAACGAAGTCTCGTGTTTGCAACACTTTCTCTCAAAAGCATTCAAATTTCATGTGAAACCCTCCTTTAATTCAAATCTGACTTCTAGAAACATTTCTTACACTGTCACAATCAGTGAGTCAATAAAAAATAATTAAAAGTGAAGTGTTTTTCCATCCAAGCCTAAAAAATAAAATATTGAATACCTGAATAAGCACTGATCCTCTAACAATATCCTGGATTATTTCATTCCTTTTTTCTCCCTGTTTTTAGCTTTATTATTCTCGGCACATCTGAAATGTATTTTAAATGCTTTGGGACAAGGACTACTGTAAATTGCCAAGAATATTTGAGGGCCTTATGGAAATGCTAAAGTAGAATTTCGAAAGTAATTTGACACTGAAGGACCTCCAGACCTTTGAAAATCCCCCATTTTATACTCCCCACTGCATATGCACAGAAACTTGAGGTAGCAGAACCAGAGTACAGTCCAAACATGAGACAAAATGAAAATACCAGATTAGATATTGCGTTTCAGGTTTAGTCAAATACAGAGTAGCAAGCTAGTAAGCAGTGGTTTGAAAATATCCTGAATGCAAAGGGATTCTCACAAAACTGTACGTCTTGTCTGTCCTTAGCTGGTGCAAAGGCATTCCCCTGGTTTGGCTTCATAAATTTAAGCACTGTGGTATAGATGTTGTAACAGATGGCGTGTGAAAGTTATATGAATGCCGCATATAAACATCATACTGGCCATATTTTTATTATTAGTAGCACTTCTCAGGACAACCAAGAACAAGACTCCACAGAGCTAAACATTTACATAAATACAGATATACATTTTGTTCCAGACACAAGGAGTGTGCAGGTCCCACAGCACTGAAAACTGCAGCTCCTGACTGCTAGGAGCGTGCTTGTGCGCTGGGATCCAGAGTTTCGGGAAATGGAGAATATAGACACCCCAGAGGGCTGAGCAGGAGCTGCCCAAATTACCCATTAGGAAATGCGGAGGATATTGGGATTACCTTAAGCCTCTCTGGAATTCAGCCACCTATCTCAAGGCAGGGATCTCCACCCTCCTCCACTGCTACCCAGACCTCCTCCATCAAAACTGCAAGAGAAGTGGGTGATACTGCTGCCGGGCCTGTTTTGCACAATCACCCTACCACTGGAGCACGGCCTCAGACTGCAGAGATTCGGGCTCAGTTCCCTCTAGGTATGAAGGGATCTGAACCTGTATTATCCACGCCTGTGCCAAAAGCTGTCAGGCTACAGGTTATCCTGCTCTGGAAAGTTCCTACTCTTCCTTCTAAAGCGGTGTCTTTTGGCATGCGTATTAAATGAACCTAACCTAAACTGAACATCATATCAACTATTCTTTATTTTTGTCTTTCACATTTAATCTTCTTAAAGGGACAATTTATCCACTAAGGTGTTTACAAAGTAACAGTAAGCACTTCCTTAAATACTGCTCTATTGCAGTATGTCCCAAATCGCATGTGCTTCCTCACAAAGCAAATTAGATTTTGATGAAGGAAGGGTTAAATAAATAGTCTGACACAGAGAATAGAGAGCAACGACCACAGTAAACCCACTCAGCAGGGCCTGTAAGTGTTCTGCAGAACTCAGCACCTCACCCCACCAAACCACAGGCACATCCTTTTTTCTTGTTTGCTTTATGATTTACGACACAGGGAGGAATGGAAGGAAGAGGTGGACAGGTGGGGAAGAAAACTGAAAGTCTCGGTGGTAAAAGGAAGCAGATCAGATTTGCAAATCATTGGCAAAAACACAGTTATTTAGTTATTATACCTTGTGGTAGGTTGGACAGAGTGTGTCAAGGGGAGAGCCCACATACAGATCTCACGGAGAGCCCTGCAGAGATCAGAACTACTGGGGAACCACCAAATAGCCACGAACAACCCCTACATGTGGAGCTGAAAGAGAAAACAGAAAATTAGGGAGGAAAGCTGGGTAAGAACAGTCACAGGAGCCAGATCTCAAGGAGTCGATGGGGTGAACAGCATTAAGAGCAAGTGATATGTAAAGAGAGACGAGGTTGCAGAATGGACCTGTGACTGGATCAGGAAAATCCCAGTAGGGGATTAACTACACACTACGGGTTTCTGTGCTTAGATACAAAAAGCTTTACAAACCAGATTGTTGGCAAAACTTCATGAGTCCCACACTGGAATAATTAAAAGCTGTTCACTGAAGTTATTTTTGGTGGGCATGTTTGGATCGGAGAGTAGAGTTGTTGAGCACAGTATAATACATGCCAAAAGTCCTATTATGTGCCTGCCACTGCACCCTGCCATACTTGGAAATATGTTCAAAAACTGTGGTAGAGAGTCCTCACTGGCTTCACACTTGAAGGACAAACCAGAGCAACACGTTTCAACTGGAGGTCGCAGCGCTGGTCCTCAGCCATTTCTCCTGGCGGTGGGGGCCCTCTCGTCCAAGTCTGGGCAGGGAGAGTTTTGCTCTGTGGCAGAACTTGGAGCAGCCAGGGGACTACTCTAAACCAGGAATTCCTACTCAAAATTCAGACATGTATATTCTAGAGTGATTTGGGCACAGAAGTAAAGTTATATCATGTGATGACTTTCCTATCTGATGAAATGGGGTGCTGGTACCAAATACACCTTCACAGCCAAAACGGACTGGCAAACCAGATAGGAAAGCATTAAGAGCTGTTAGAAAAACACCACCCTGCTCAGGTATAACATTTTGGGTTTCTTGCAGTAGAGTTCCTCAAAGGACCCTGCAGAGAAGCTGGGTGTTTTCCTGAATGTTCCCTCACCACAGGCGTTTTTCCCTGAAAAACCACATAGTATGAAATTTGCTGTAAATGGAGACAAACAGAATACAAAACAAGTTCTGAAACAAGTGTGAACCAGAAAGAAGAGAGAAGGCACCTTTTGATTAAGGATATGTCACGCCCAGAGCCTATCATTGCCTGTATGGAAAACTGGAAAAAGACATCTAACCAAATTCAAACTTCTATAAACCCAAACATTAAGTATATGGCTTGAAGTGGCTAAAGCAACCCTGAAGCATTGCAATGAACAATTGTCACTATCAATCTGCCAGGGACCAGAAAAGCAGCGCACATACCCAATTTGTTAACTGTTCTCCTAGTGATACCATACCCACAGCACAACACTGCTTCTCCCCTGCAGTAGACCTATGCCAGAAACTTTTTTCTGAAGAATGTCTCCTTCCTTCAGCACAACAGCTCCTGATGAGTCACAACAGGGCAGATTGTCTTCCTTTTCGCCAAAGGTTAATTTTTCCTCAACACCGGACAATGCAGGTTGACCCTTCATGCTGTTATGCAAATACAGCCTTCAGCCAATAACTTTCCAAATCAGGCTTTTACTGAAAAAGAAAAGAAAACAATTTGAGAAGGTCTTTTAAAAAGAAAGAATGGGTGGTTGTAATTTGCCAAAATCTTATTTAAGCAACTTAGATTTTCTTAGCATTTAACTCAGCAACGAAAGTGTTAACTAGGGTATGTGTGAGGGCTGAGACCAGGTTCTTGTGAACTGTTGTATTTCTGTCATCTGAAAGTTAAACACTGGGCTAGGAAAATCCAAATGGTGGCTTCATCCTCAGAATGACAGCAGAAAGAAAAATATTTGCACTTTTCTCCCTCTAAGGAGAGGATTGGAAAGGAGCGGTTCTCTCAACACACTCCTTTATTCTCTTGACAGCAAGAGCTGGACTGCTGAGACTGTCTCCAGTCACACGTTACTAATACCCCAGCTTCTCCTGTCTGCAGCCCATGCTGCAAATTCTGTTTTCCCCAGAAATCACAATGTTCATTGGCTTTATTTTGTGGATACTAGATTCCCTCTGTTCCATATCCCTGCAAAAGTGCAGGCAATTTCTGTTCAACGGGTCCTCAGAAGCTAAAAAGTGAAGTTGCCAGAGCCCAGATTTGTCTAGAGTTTGCAGAGCCAAAGTCTTCCTCCAGCTGCACCTATATAGCTCTGTTACACACCTCCGTTGTCATGGATGTTATTTTGTACATCAGAAAAAATGATCATCTCAATAAACTCTACTGGTCTTTTTTTTTGTTCAGCATCTGAATCTGAGAGTTCTGGGGTCAGTTATGACTTCCTAAAAATGCAGCCTGGATTCAAACTCTTTTCTCTGACAATGCTTTTCGCTATTTTGAAAAAAAAAATAGATAAACTTCCATGAAAATAACCACATTGATCTCTTTCAAATCTTACCTTGAAATGCTCCTTTTCTGCAATACCCACTTAAAACATTAACTGCAGTGCAATTACTGCTGCGCTTAGACTGTGCTGATCGATATCGCTGCATTTGTACTCCCTCCTCCTGTCTGTCTCCGTCTCCTGACTCTTTGTTGTATGTTTAGACTGTGAGCGCTTTAGCTCTTCAGTGCAGAGATTGTTTTTACATTCTCAGTTTGGACAGGAGTTAGCACCATCAACCTAAGCGCTAAGCTAATATAAAGGATCAACAGGGAAGACAGCTTTGCTTTGTTTACGAATGACTGGTCTTTTCACGACACGTTGGACTTTATTGTGCATAGATAGGAAGAATATTATTCGTAAAAGGGAAGTCTGAATCTTAATCTACAATGTTCAAAATCAGAAATTATTTTGAATATTTTAACCTCTTGCTAAAATGTGGAACATCTTAAGAATAATCTTCTTTAAACACTTTTGACATAGTGTACGTCATTGATACTACTTCCACATAAATCTTTTCAATTTCTCTCGTCTCAACTTCTCCTGCCTGGAAAGAAGTATTGATTTTGAAAGCCTCAGTGGCTCCAGACTCAAGGCCAGATTCTGTTCTTCTTGGCAGGTCTGTAAAACCACAGCAAGTCCACTGACTAAAGCTGAGCTCCAGGGAGGGAAATCAGTATTTAACACTTTTATTGGTCCCATGCTTTGTTATCTTCTCACTTCCCTCCACAACATCTCTAGAACAGCATGGAGCCATGCGGGAGCACCCATGCTGTTCAGCAGCTCCCTCGTGCTACCACGGGGCTGTCAACAGAAATGACACAGCAGCCCAGAAACTGGGACTGTCTGATTTTGTAAAGTTGCCAGAGACAGACTCGCTGTTGCCTTACTTATTTTCATGCTATGGAAATACGAGTTTCCATCGAGTGGGAGATTCCCAAGCTGGGTCTTTGGAGGTTTTCATTCCTGCTAGCAGAGCCTGGGTGCAGTTTACACAGACCGGTTGATGGGCTCCCATGTTGAGACCAGCCAACCAGTTTGCACAAGTCTCTCATTCTAAAATATGTGTAATTTATCTGAGCTGATAGAGAGGATAAGAATGAACTGTCTGTTTCCCAGTTAATAAAAAACATACAATGAGAGCAGAGAACTGCCAGCATATCTTGTTTATCCAAAAATGTTTGGCATTAAATGTGAAATCGGAAATGAACTCATTATCTGATTATTTTCATTTTGAAGAATTAACTGCTTTGGGGAAAGGCTTGTCTTAAACAGTCCCCTCGTATAGATGACTAATTGCAAACACATATCTCTGAAGAATACAGCAAAAGCTCGTGCCTCCCAGGGTGGGACATAGCACTATCAATTTGAACAAGAACGTTGGGAGTATCCTCTCACGTGACTTATTTCAAAACAGAAGGAAATCCATTTAAACTAGCAGCATCATGCCCATACAGGTGAGAAGAGTTGCGAAAAAGGCCATGCTCTGTAATTCCTATCCGGGCAGTATGGATAAGTGCTTAAGAACCACTCATAGTGGATTTGCCCCTTCCCCTCCTAAAAGATATGTATAGCAGTATGCATAGTTACAACTTTCTAGATGTAAAAGTATGTTGAAAACAGGATCCCTCAGTGATATAAATGAACATACCTCACTGAAAATTAAAAAAAAGGGAATCAGATACCCATCCAGGGCTAGAAAACTTCCCATTCTAGCACCAAACCCAGGTCGCTTTGGATTAAGGGAGAACTGCATTCAAGGCAGCCCGTTGGGCTGCACCCTTTTGCTTGTCTTTTGCTGCTTCTTTGCTCTGTTCTCATCTGTTTGATCTCAGCTTTCAGTGTTTTCTGGTTAGCCTTCTCTCTAGCTGGCTTAACAGCTGCTGCTCCTTCTAGGGTTGCTGAGTGCCTCCCCTGCACTCAAAAAGCTGCTTTCTTTTCCTATTGGGAACTGGACTCCATTTCAAGAAGGGTACCACGGAGCCCTCCACTGTGTGTCAGCACTGTGCAAGTTAAACAAGCGTGTGTCCTCCACTGAACATTTGGCTCTTCCTTTTTTCTCCAGCTGCAGCATCCTCATCCTCACGTGCCCCATGAACCTATCTGCAATACCACAGTGTGTACGGCTTAAACTTCCTCTTAGCTACGTTTAATTTTTTTTTTAATTTTCTTTTTTTTTTTTTTTTTTTGGCCTGCCCTGAAATTCAGACGCAAAAGTACATTGAGTGGTGTTCAGGAAGGCAGCAAACCTCCCAGGATGATTCTGGGCTGCCCAGCAAGCCAACACGTTGCTTCACAGGCTTACTGCAGCCCATGGATTGTGCGTAGCACCGGCAGGGATGGCCTGAATGCCTGCCCTCCGACTCAGCCAGTACAGAGTGGCTGTCAGCTGAATCTTGGTCCTTACTCCTTGTTCTTCAGTTCAGATCTCTTTACAGAGCAGATCCAGTCGGGAATGAGACGTTACCCTATCTGGGTGAATCATATTAGGGTCCCCAAAACAGGTCCAACAACCTGTCAGCTGAATCTTGGTCCTTACTCCTTGTTCTTCAGTTCAGATCTCTTTACAGAGCAGATCCAGTCGGGAATGAGACGTTACCCTGTCTGGGTGAATCACATTAGGGTCCCCAAAACACTGCAGCTACCATTTGTGATTCTTCCTTAATCTAAGTTCTCTGTCAGTTAGGGTGGACAGGGAGAAGCCAACTCCCCGAGCATGCCTTTAAACTTCTTAAGCAATTCTATGGGAACATATCCCACCAACGGCAACATTAACTCTCTGTGACCACATCAAAACGATACAGTATTGTGCAGGAAAATGCACAAATATAGTTAGAATTATATTTTATTTAAAAAAAAAAGGTATCATCCTTGATATAGCATCTAAGAGAGCATTACAGGGGAAAAAACCCTGAAAACATTACATTCTCACCAGCAAAGATACACATTCCCAGCCTAATGCAGATGTGACAATTTCCACGTCCTCTTGTTTCTTCTCTTTCACGTAGGAGTGCACACACCAGTGCTTGCCTTCTCCAACAGCTGGTCTAAAGCAGCGAAGGGTCACCAGAACTGTTCTGTTTCAGTTCCTGGAGGCTCCTTGCTCTGGCAAAATGCCACACTTCCTGAGCGACCCTGTCTCGCCCCAGAAGCTGAAGAAATATTCCCTATTTGAACTGTTAAACTTTCATTTCCTATCCGATGTTGTCTCAGCATGAGCAGCATTTTAGAGTCTATTTTGGTGATTGCTCTTTTTTCTTCAAATCTCTGAAAGATCCTATTTTGGACTAAAAGGTACAATTGAGCCTTAACTTCGCAAGCTTTTTGGTACGGCAAATGTAAGCTTTTAAAATAAGTTACCTGAGGTTTTCCTTCCATTAAACTATAGAAAGTAATTAACCAAGTATAACCAAGGAAGTGTAAACAGCAAATGTGAACACAACAGAATGGGCTGTTTGACTCTTCTTTTCATCCCAAATGAAATGGAAAAGAGGAGGAGTAGTAACTTTCTCAAAGGAATTTATCACATGTTGTTTGCCCATATTTTTCACATCTTGTTCTTTCACAGCCTATTAGACTCTGGAGTTGAAGCTGCATTCTTCAACTTCCTTCTGTAATCCAGACCAAACTGTGTCACCCATAGCTGCATTTTTATCTCATTGAATACTAAGGTTTTCACTGTTGTTGTGAGAGTTTTTTGGGTTTTTTTTTTGATGGGGGAGGGTAAATTATTATTAATATGGTGTCTAAAATAATTTCTAATAAGTTGAAAGTTACATCTGCTGTCCACACTACCAAAAATATACAATGGTGCTGGTTTCCATCACTCTTGATGTTGCTGTTACTGACACCTTTCCACACTTGTAATAGTGCTAAGGCTTTATCTCATTAAAGTGCAGTAAAAAAAAAAAAGGCCATCATCTCATCGCCATCGTCACTGCTGATTACAGAAAAGCAAACTTGTCCTAATATTTCCATGGACACATTGTCACCTGGAGTCTTTTTCTACAGTTTCTACTTTTTAAATTATTTTTCTCAAATTCATTTGCTTTAACCCAATTTTGGGTTGGGAGAGGGACTGCTATTTTGAGCTGGTGCTGTCGCCTGTTCATCTACGGAGAACGTGCAGCTGAAGGCCCAGTGTGGCTTCTGTCAGTGTTAACCAAAGAGCCCTAGTTAACTTCAGCCCTCAGAAAATCAGTTCACTGATTTCTAACACACCGCACTGTGTCACATAAGTAATGCCAGACCGTTTCCTTCCCTTGCCTAGCCCCGTAGCCAAATGGGTGGGGATGTAAACAGCAGGTGGAAGGACTATATGGTCTTCCTGAGGAATAACTGATTGATCGCTCTTACAGCAGCTACCATAGAAGACAGTAGGTAGATACGCAGCCAGCCACAGGGAATTAAGGACTACTTCATTGACAGTTGTAACCATAATGTAAAAATTTAGTTTGAAGTGCTGAATGAAGCTATATTGAGCTGAAGTCTCTACACTATGCATATATTTTCATCTGCAAGTTTTGTCTTTGAAATAGCTTCAGCTTGTCCTAAATGGTACTGCTACCTATCAGTCAAGGCTTCCTCTTACTCCCTTTCAAATTCCTATGAGATTAAAATGAGAGGGAAAAGCAGAAATGAGAAGTTATAACATTGTCTTTGGGAATGGTTCTACAGGTCTAACAGTTCAACAAGCTGTACATCTATCTATCTGTTTCAGTCTGTCTTCAAGAAGTAATGAAGAGGAAAGGTAACAACTGACAGACCTCTCTGTTAATGACTGATTTATTCACAGCACACTGTGTTATGGGCTTTGGTTTTTGTGATTTATTCTCAAATATTGAATTTTGTTTTCCTGATAAAAATATGCTCAAGAGTATTGATTGTTAACACCTGGCATGTTCAGTGGACAGATTCCAAATATACTTGTGTACAGGAGTGGTTTTGTTTGTTGTACTTTTGGGATAGGGAGAATTGTATAAAACAGCTTTTTCATCAATAGAATTTCCCACATCGTCTGGAACCACTCAGCAAGTGTGGGTACGTGAGTTGATGTCCACACTGCTGCTTTTGTTGTTCAGGTTTTCTGTGATTCGGGATGCTCACAACTGAATGTCACATGCCCAGAGGAGGAGGGGAAGACACTGAACCAAAGACCAGGCACACATGCCATCTCTTACAAGATTTTTCAATGTTTTTTGTTGATTTTTTCTCTGTCACGTTGCATACTGAAGCGTGCCACTGACTTTGTTTGCACATCGGGTATTCTCTGGTCTTAGTTAACCAGCTCCTTAGGGACTCAGGTTTACTCAAAATATAAAGCAGACACTACTATGACAGCCAAATACATTGTCTCAGAGAAGCAGCTAATTAATGGATCCCATTTGTCTTCAGGTTAATTTGGAAGACGAGGATATGTAGCAGAAAAAACGTCAAACTCTATCGCAGGCTCTTGGGAAAGTTATGTTACATTAACCCAACCGCATCTGCAGCTCTGGAACTTGAGAGCAGCAGCAGAAACGGCCAAGCAGCTTCCAGCTGAGTAAGGGCACATTTTATACAGCAGTCTGTTTTAATAAAGCATTGTTCTCTGTTATATTGAGGGTCCGAGCACAGTAAGGAGCACAAAATCAAAAAAGCTTATGGAAAGTTTAATACTCAAGCAGAAGAAACATATTTGTTACTATCAGAATTTACCAACAATGCCCACAAAAGCACTTAAAACGGAAATCTGTGTGTCTCATGCTGAAGCATCACAAACGAAGCAAAATAGCAAGCAACTTTTCAGGCTGAGACCTGCTTCTTCCACCTCCTAGCCCATCTCTGAGGATAGTACTAAATAGCAAATGGATTGAATTTAGACTGTTGCTGACGTGCAAGGTTAAGGACATATGAAAAAGATGTGATTTAAGATGAGTGCCATTATTTTATGACACTTCAGAGTCCTCTGTGCTTTTCAGAGCGGTAAAGGGCACGTAGCTTCTTCTCAAAAGAGATTATAATCCGTATCTGCAGATGATTAAATAACTTAGGTGTAAATGGAGGTGAAGGAAAAAATAGGGTTAACATGAATACGGAAAACTGTTAATTAAGACAAAAGCCCATACACAGGACAAAGTAATATTTTGTTCTGCATTTCCATATGAAACATATAGGAAATGTTAAAAAAAAATAAAGCCACCTTCAATAAAATCTTCTGAAAATATCCACATGCAAGGAAGATTGCAACCATATGAGACGTGGGCATTGCCGTGAGTCAAGGACACTTCTGAACACATGTAGTGGCTATTCTCATTAGCCTTGATGAGATGAAGCGTATCAGAGGAGATCACGTTAACAGTCCTATCACAATGGCCCGTGTGTTGCACAGATGAGAGCTGTCTTAAGATGAAGTTCAGTTTTGTGAAAGGCATGTTTTGTAAAACCTCTTAGCGTCAGAACGAATGATAGCAGGTTCCAGGCCAGGTGCCCGGCTGTGGTGGTATAGACACATGTTAAAAATTGGCTTAGCCTGTACGTCATATGTTCAGTTTTCCATTTTCCATGTCCTTGTGCTAGGGGACATATGAGGTTTTTGATATCCTCTGCCCTTTTTAGTACCATCCAGTCTGAACTTACAGCTGTAGTAGAGCAACCCACTTGATGTCTTGTTTCCAAGACATCCGAGACAGCTGTCTCTATCTGTCCATATGTTTAAGTAGCAAAAGCTTTGCATGGATCCTTGTACACTGGTACTTCTTAACATTTTTAAGCCTCTGCCTCTTTTTCCCCCAAACAAACTACAGAAATGACAATGTGACTTCTGCAGAGAAGCCACACTGAGCTGCGAGATACGCTGATTGCAGGAGGTATTTCTGACAAAGCGTAGTCTTTGACAAAGTACGCTGCCCGCACTGTATCGCAATGACTGTTCCTCTCATTGATGCCTCACAGCAGTCAGATATGAAAATGAATAACCATTCTTTCTTCTGCAGGGTAGCTGCAACACTAGGATTGCACAAACGGTATACTGTAGCCATCCTAGACCAAACCGGGGCCTCCCATCAAATTTTATGAACAGAAGAGGGTTGGTTCTGGCTGATAATTTGGGAAAGAGATGAGAGGGGAAACCCCCAGCATGGCAGGAACTGATGTTAGTGAAACAATAGCTGGAACACTGAGTCATTGCTGAAGCAACATCCAAACACAAGCATCAGAGGACACGCTGTACTGCAGGAAGAGCCAACTTCTGGAGAAGTTGCACATGAGGACACCTAAAGGATGTTTAATTTTGAAAAAGTTAAAAATCCCTCTACGCATTTTTCAAGAATGAGACCAATGTCCCTCCGGTGGTTTAAAATTTGGTAACTACATTTTGCCAGACTCCAGTAATTTTAATTGGGTTTTAGCCTGTTCTTTGTTCTTCTGTCTTCTGCAGTGGTAGGGTACTGCACCTTAAGCAGTATGAACTAATAGTTCTCTATATTCACCTACCATATAGCAAATGAGCGCTTTAAAAGTATTTCCTGACTTAAGCCTTATGATCATGCAGAAAGTCAGAAAAGTCTGGTAAAGACAAGGAAACAGAGTCCAAGAGTTCTTGGGTTTGTTGAAACACCATAAAGAAATGCCCCGTTTGGGGTAGGCAGCCGGTCTGATTATGTGCATAGTATGATCACAAAGCCAGGAGGAACAGAGAGAAAAAATTGAGCTCACCTGTCTGCCTAAGGCCAATCTTTTTGGTTTTTAATGCAGCTCTTGCTCTCACTACCTGAATTAAATCATATTTGCAGCAAGCATGTCCTTTAGGTCAGAGCCACAGTCACAAGACTGCCTTTTCGCTCTTGCCACAGAAGGTTTTGCATTTCAGGACCTGGTGGAATAATCTCTGCATAAGGTGAACTGGACTCAGTTCAGCTGAAGATACCCAAGATTTCAGGTGAACACTGAGAACTGCAAAGCACTTTAGGTGAAAACCTCAGTTTCAGGGGGAGATATTATTCACTGTAGATTTTTAAGAATGAAAACCCCAGCTGAGTTAAACTATTCCAAAGCCAGAATATTTTATGTATGATCAGCTTAATAAATGGAAAAATGTGTAAATCCACTGCTTCTCAAGCATTATAAAAGTGGCATTACATAGGAGATTGATTTTCAGGGCTCCCAGGGGTACGCTCTCTTTTCCTGATGCATATGTCTAAGCACCATTAACACTGTTACCAGGGGGACAATATACATGTCAGTATAAACTACACGATCAGAACCTTCTGAATTACAATTCCCTAATTAGTGTCCCTGTGTCAATTATCCCATTCAGGATGTCAAATATTTCATGAGGATTAAATTTCAAAATACACGGACTCTCTGTTTGATATATAAAATCCCAAATGGCTGCTCAACATATATCAAAGTTATTATATCACCAGCAGGTAAAAGATTAAACAGTCTTTCACATACCTCTACAATTTTAAAGCTACAATGCTCTTGATAGCATTTAATTTGGCACTGCAGTTGCACCCATATATTTTTACTTATGGGGATACTTACTGTGCAAAATGGGAGAAAAAAAATGCTTCACGTTTTCAACCAGCATTTTCCTTTCCAATATAGTGACAATACCCAAACTGAACCTCTCTGACCCCTGAACCCAAAACTGAAGGACGGGGGAGACAAGGAGAGGAAGAAGAGTGGGGCTTTACAATGCTGATGTCAGAGAAATCTTTGCTTCATCACATATTCTTCACTGCCAGGGAGTAAAGAGACCGTGCGTGTATGCAGCTGGAATGTCAGTGCGTCCACTGGAAGCGTTTTGGCTTTCAGATTTACCAAGCTTCCCCTAAGTAAACTGGCTTTCTTGATATAGATTAGTATTCAACTTATAAAACAAACTTGGCCTCCATCTATTAGAGGAAGTAGATCTTCAGGTGACCAAAATAAACCTGGGCTGATTCAACAGGGCAGAGGCACACATCTAAATTAAAATCTCTCTGTAGCCCCCGAACCGAAGTGTTCCCAGAATGAAAGTGAACAGGTGAATCAAGATCTAAATTATTTTACACCTAGGACAGCTTTAATGCTTCACAAATTGAAATCTTTTTAAGTTTAATGTTTGGTTTAACTTGTTAACCTTTCCCTTAGCTATCAATTTTTCACTGTCTTTTTTCCACAGATGTCTCAATCAAATGGTGGTTACATAAAAACACCCTAACGAGCAAATTTACTGACTGAAACCAGGACAAAGACTCTTAATTGACTATTGAAGAAAACGCATAGAAAGCAACTTTTGAGTTTATAATTGTAAATATTGTGTCAGAATAACAACCCTCACAATGACACTCAGGTATTTTAGATAGAAGCAAGTACCAGAAAGCCTAATCTGCTCAAATTTTGTCATTAGACCACACAATAGACTACTTGAGCAAGCAACAACCCAAAAATTAGACCCAGAAATAATTAAGGAAACAATTTAAAATGTCGAAGGAAAGAGGATCATGTTTGGCTACAAAGAGGCAAAAGACAGCAAATCAGTTGTCTAGTACAAAGAAATATCCAGAGTCCTAACCAAGGGCTTTTTGTACTTCATTTGTGCTGTAATAGCATCCAGAGTGGGCTGGCGGTAAGAGATTAGAAAAAGCCAAATGATATTAAAATACAAAAGTCTAAACCATAGGGCCTTTTAAGATCTCAGATCAGCCTTCAGAATAAGGCAGAGGGGGGGGAAGGGGGGGGAGGAGGGGAAAATCTGAATGCGACCAAAATGCCTAGACCAACTTTACACATTCATAAACTACATTTTACCAAGTAGTTTCAAGGACATTTTCAAAGCCTTGCAGTTAAGCTCCTGCCCTCGATGCTCTCTTTAAGCAGGAACTCCCTTTACCCCACCCCTGTGGGAGCTGCGAACCACTGAAGACAGGGAATCGTTTATTAGAGACGCGCAGAGTGGAAAGTGCAGCGTGGCTCCTCCCTGCGCTCCCATCTCAGAGCAGAGCCTGAACGCAACTCCACTGCAAACACTACCCGCAACCACCGACAACAAGATACCTTCCCCTTAAAATGGATCCCTTTCCCAAGCTACCTTTTTCTTACGTTTCCTATTTCACACCAACTCTATTAATAAATCCAGATATCATTTTTACCCCATACTATCCCCTTTAGTGGTGCCTAAATTCACTGATTCATCAGTGTGTACTACTCTTTAATAAGCCAAGGTCAATCTAATTCCTTCTAGTGCTCTCTCCCGCACAACAACTTCTTCACATGTTTCAGCTTTACTTTGAAGTGACTTCCTTGCCTGGCATGCTAAAATCCAGAAACAGAGTGCCTATCATTATGACTGCAGTTCATGCCCTGACTAGTCACAGCAGAAGGAGAATTAGACCATAATCTCCTAAACAGCGTAGAATCTGTAGATCAAAACCAACCAGCTCTTTTTGGCATGTAGATCAATGAACCACTGTAGGGGTATGAAAATCCAAACAACTTTTCTAAGGTAAAGTCAACCCCAGCGTACCGATTTGTTCAAGCTTGGATTTTTTTCTCTTGTCTGCACTTCACCCCCTGGAAGTCTTCAGAAAATAGTTTTTATTGCATCCTGAAAAACAGCAGCTTCTGCTGGAAAAGAGGGCACAATAGGCACACACAAATATAAGCTTAGAATACAGGCAGTGCAGAGATTAAAACCACCTACCTTCAGTACTACCCCGCCTAGCCTTCGTGTTGGTAAGGATGTTTGCATGTCTTTGCTCTAAACACAAAAACAAACGATGGTGGCTGCTCTAATCAAAGCAGTAATAACATGTTGCCAAAAAAACTTTACAATGCATCAAAACATTTATACAGGCTCCTTCACTGAAGAAACACAAGCTACCCATAGCCACGTACAGAAAATATTCAGAGAGAGTCAGAGGAATGGAGTTGCGCCCGATGGAGTAACATAAAGGTTCTTGGCACGGAGCGGTAATTTCCATAACACAGCACATGAGGGGTTTCTACTTGCAGAAATGAAGCCCTATCATGCTGACCGGTATGTCATCACGCACACAATTTAACTGGGGTAGCCCAAGTCCCACTGGAAGCCACTGACGCTTTATATTGTAAGTTACTTGAAACCTCACAGGTGTGCAGGGAGCTCTCTTCCAGTAACGCGAGTGGGCCTAAATATAATCTTCCAGAGAAGTGCCCATAAGATCAAATTTTTTCTTATCTGTCCAAATGAAAAATGTCAAATCAAAGGTTTATGGGAAAGCGGTTTAAAGTAGAATTTTTTCTCTCTGGCCCTCTTCAGTTTCTCAGTTTTGATGTCTGCCAGTTTCATCCTCCTTTCTGGGTTTTATTCCTTAACGGCTGGAATTCTCACGGAAAGGGGGAAGGTGGTAGAGGCCAATCTGCTGACCACATACACCCAATATGTGCTTCCTAAGGCTTCCTCTTAAAGACATTTCAGAAGTGGAAAGTTAACAACTATCATAAACAAAAAATCTGTAATCCTAACTCCTCCTTCCACTCAATTTTTCATGCCAATGTGGACCAGTGTGGAAAGAGAAGGCCTCCAGAGTATCAGCTTTAGTAGATGGGGACACGCAGGATAGTGTGAAACAGTTGGAAGGCCAGGTTTAAACATGAAACCTGAAACACTGGAAACTAGAACTCACAGCGGGGCTTAGCAACAAAATCAACAATATAGGCAGCGCATGACATGTGATCACCAAAGCAGAAGCAAGGTTGCTTAAATATAGCCTCTGTAGGTATTAGAATATTTCTGAGAAGTACACATCAAGCACGAGACAGATGCTACTAATAAGTAGAGCTTTAGACATTTATTTTTGTATTTAAATATCCAGCTATATTTATCTGAAAGCCTTAACCATACCATTCTTGACAGAAAGGTATGCCAGTTACTTACTGCTGTCTAGACAAAAAGATTTAAAACTGGAAAAGATAAAACCTTTGTAAGGGAGCATGGAAAAGTGCTTTAAGAGTCCATGAGAAGGGCAGTATCTCTGCACTTGAGTCCCCAGAGCTCTGACTTTAAGAGCTTTGTCTGTTGGGGAATTTATTGTATTAATTATTTCGTAAACAGTTTCCTAATGCTTGTTCTTGAACCTAAATTGTTTGGGTTTGGGGGGGAGAGGTTAATAAGTCATGAAAACTCTAGAAAGCTGGAAAAATCAATCAGTCTTACAGGCAGGAGTGATGTCTGGTGATCATCTGACACTTCTGGAGTTGTGACCACGGTGTGGTGAACCACTTCAAACTAGGACATAAAGATGTGAATCATCTACAGTGAGTAAGCTGTCCCACTTCCAAATTTCCTGAAAAAAAAAAATAAATAAATCCAGACTATCTGGACACTCACCCTAAGTGTTTGGACAGCTTTAAATGATCCTGTGATCTCAGTGAAGAAATTGTTCTTGAAATGAGTTACATATTTCACCTCTATTTTTAGCATAACCATAAACCAGACCTGCTAAACAGAGGTTTCCCAATCTCTGCTACAGTAATTTGGTACCAAGTGGTACGTAAAGCTGGAAGGAAGCAGCATACAGAAGAGTTACCACAGACTTCAAGGAGCAGAAAGGTATGAAGAGTTTCACAAGCTTCCCTAAATATTCATATATATATATATATATCGATAGAACAAATATTTCTGCACCACTATTTCAGACAGACTAAGAGCAGTGCTCAAGCAACGCTTCAGAACATCAAGTTCCTATCAAAAGAGAGAGCTTCGGATGGACACAGAAATGAGACTGATACTGTTCTTTCCTTGGCCCCTTCACCACTCCATTTGCGTTGCATAAAAGATGACCTGGAGGAATCCCTCAAGACAAAGTCCAGGTGATAAAAATCAGTGCACTGACTTTATGCAGCTTGTTTCTCCCACTCTGCTGGGAGCGACATTGAAGTTCAGGTCATGGACACAGTGCACAGTACCGAAGTACACAGCACTCTCTGTGGGTCTCTCACAGGCACGAGCTCCTGAGACAGCTGCAGCCCAAAACAGCAGGAGTATGCATAAAGGTGGCATGAGTCAGTCACCTTTCTTTTCCCAAAACTTTCCGTGGGTCACTGAGTAAGAATTAATTTTGCTGAATACTCACCCTTATTCCCTAAGTAGATCAAACCACTTCAGAAGCTGCAATTTTTTTATTATACTTCCACTAGCGAAATACTGCTCTTAAAATACTTCCAGGTATAAGTCAATATAAGTTTATCAAAACAATTCACACGGCAAGAATGCTAAGCAATAACTTCACCGAATCTAGTTCTTGTACACAGGTAAGTATTGCTCTTGTGACTAAGAATTTTTCCTGTAACTTAATAAATCTCCTCATGGAATTAGGTGCTATCTGAGATAAGCAGAGTTGCAAAACCTATTCCTGTCTTGATATAAAGTTATAGGAAGCAGAGCTGGAAAGGACTTTAAAAGGTCATCTGGTAGGTCCTCAAGGCAGAATCAATATTCATGTCACTTGTGACAGATGTATGTTCTTAATGATGGTGACTTCACCACCTCCCGAGGCTTCACTATGTTTATGTTTAGAAAGATTTTCCTAATAACTGTTCTGACTCTCCCTTGGTGTAATTTAGCTTGCTATTTCATACTATGCCTGCCATGAACAAAAAGGGCATATTACTCCCTTCCTCTTTGCAACAGTGGGGGGTTTTTTTACATCGTAATTATTGCCCTGATCCTTCCATCTTCTTTTTGAGTGCTTAGTAACTCAAATTTTTCAAGTTCTCCTTGGCTACAGTGCTCCAAACAGAGCCTTTACCAGTGTAAAATACTAGGTTACTTCTGCAGGCTGCATTCTGGTTTTCGTGTACATACTAGCTGGTCACTTCACTTTTTAATAATTCAGCAACTCGTGTTTAATTTGATTCACTTCAATTTCCAGATCTTTTCCAGATAACTGCTGTCCATTGTGATACTCCATCCTGTATTTGTGCAACTGATTATTTCTGCCTAACACTTTGCATTTGTTCCTATTGAACTTAATCTATTTTTTCAGATGATCTCTCCAATTTGTCAAGATCATTTGGGATTCTAATTCTATTTTCTACATGTTCAGAATCCTCCCATCTCCTGTCATATACAAATTCACTGCATGTACTATTAATCCCTCATTCAGATCACTCATGAGAATATTAACAATAGTTAGTAAAGAACAACTTCCAGTAGAAGCTTCTCGGTATATCTCAACTAAGCAATAAAATTAGATAATTATTCTCTGAGTTTCAATTTTCATTCAGTTTTACACTTACTCTGAAGACTATGTTTCCTTAGCTTTCCAATGAGAGTAACATTCAAGTGAGTGCCAAAACTCAAATAACAGAGAAGCAGGAGACTTAGTCTGTCCCCTGTATCTGTGGACCTGTTACCTCATCATAGCAGGAAGTTAGTTTGCTTTGGCATAATTTGATCTTGACAAATTACTGGCTATTCCCTCTCTCCGTGCTGTGTTCTAGTTGCTCATGAATGTTTAGGACATCCATTGCACATTTTTTTTCTGAGGGATTTTGATGATTTTGTCATCAAGTATTCAACTGATAATTGAGTATCAGCATGCAATACCACGCAAATTAATTTTATGCAAAAAATCAAAAGGACTTGTCAATTCTTTTCCAACAAAATATATTCTTTAAATATTGACTGTTAAAGGGGGGCAGCATCTTTAGGAGGTCTTGAGGAAATATAGAACCATGCACCTCACATATAAATGATGCATCTCATTGATCAGCACTAGTAGAAACATCTTTCTATGCTGATTTATGTCTCAGTGCAGCGCTCATTGGAATAAAGGCCCCTACAAAGTATATGGATATCATGTGGTAGTGAATCAATTATGCTCATTCGAATCACACTCAAAGCACTTATGCCATATTGTTGACTCTTCAACCACCTGCTCTTGTCAAGGAGGTCTGGCACACGTTTGAAGCATTCTTGATTTGCTCCAGTCATGCTCTGCTCTGATTATGAAAGAAAATTGTCAGCACTTTCATATTGATACCTTTTGAATAGCCAGCATTATCTGCACATGTGCAGAAATGAGATGGAAAAGGTATAGAAGATACATGGTCTCTTTGGAGGCATAGATGTTTTGTATATCAGTCAGATGATATAAGCTATCTAAAAACACAATTGTCAAATGAAAATCCAGTTAAAAATGAAGTGCCACAACATCCCTGACCCGATTTATTACTAAAATAGATTATCTATTTTTTATCTGAAGTCATGTGGAAGACCACGAGGCATTCAGATGTAAGAATCCAATCGAATTACCCTTGAAAATAAAGATGTTGAATTATTAGACTGTATGCAAAATAAAACACAAATGCACATTATACCAAAACAAACAACTCTTGCTTCAATTCTGCACATAACAGTTAAAACAACCGCCCCACTAATCCTAACAACAGTCACTATAGTCATTATTTGTCTAGACGTGGGGTTTGTCTGCACTAATTTGGGGGATAAAAAGCATAAAAACTAACATAATAAATCATGAGAATAAAAAACAATTTGTAGATCAGTTTTTCCAGGAATTAATTCCATTTGATCAAGAACATGACTGAAGTTCCCTGTTCACAGAAGACTGGAAAACTTACCACTGGAAGAGCATCCTTACTTTTGAAAGTATGCTAAAAAAAGTTGGAAAGTAGAATTTCCTGAGTTGTGTAGAGAACAATTTTCTCTCAGGTAACCCAATTTTAAATTGAGTTATTCCAGATTTACATCAAATAGTTCCAGTGAAAAAAATAATCTTGGCTTTCATACATAGCACATGAAGCCTTTGCAGGCCTTTCACTTCTGGTGTTACTTTATGATGTCTCTGCAATGAATTAGATATTTACGGCGTTCTCTCCTTACAAATTTATCCAGAGTTTCAATTGTGATCTTTCACCCAATAATCTCATTCATTCAGGATTAAAAGTACTTTATGTAAAAATACAACCTTTTCTGAATTTCTGAATTTACAGGAGCAGGAAAAGATTAAAAGAAAATGGAAAAACAACAAAAACAACAAGAGTAAAAGAAAAGCTACTTGAGGCTGGAGTCTGAGACCAAACACATCCACCTGCAGGACTGTTTTAATGGACATATATGAATTTCTAAATTCAATAAACATGGAACAAGAGACAGTAAAACTCTCAAACCACAAATCAAAACTACTGAGGTCTCTAAGAAGCGTTCAAGTTACACATGGCCTTCAGGACTGACAACTGTTCCATCCCAGCGCAGGAGTTGTTGTCCTGTCTGGTACAGTAGTGGCACAAAAGGAAAATACTGTCAGGACATTTACCTGTCCTGAGGATAAGAGGCAAATGTCTTTCCATGTAGCTATGATTAATCAATATTAATAATGTTAATATTCCAGTCTTTGTCTAATAAAGTTTAGCAACTAGCAAAGCTACAAAGTTTTAACCAGGTGACTTATTACTGTCCCTTCACTCTTTTTACTCTATTACTGACAAGCTGTAGAAGTATGAGATGCAGTGGCCTGCGTGAGCTCCCTGAAGATGCCATCCTACTGAATGATAACCAAAAAAGAGTTGGTAAGAAAATTGCATACCTGCTTCTTACTAAGTAACTGTCTACAGCTGTAGTAGAATAGGGTAACTGCTTTCTTCCCTTGCCCCCACCCTATATCAAACTGACTCCTGAAGCCAATTTCCTGAAATAGCACTTTTAGCTAGTGGGAAAGCATATTATAGCACACAGAGAGAAACTATAAATGGTAACAAGGCGAAATTCACCAGTTCTGGACCCCCATAAACTGTTGTTAATCTAGTCACTCTGAGGAAACGGTGGTATGATGATAATTGCCTCTCAGTTCCTCCAAAGGAAGTGCTATATGGTATACTTTAAATAGAAGGAAAGAATATTATCTTTTTAGCATTTTCATCGTGCATTGTTAAGCCCCTGCATTCCTGTGCTGCGTCCCACTGTGATGAAGCCAGGGGTAGTGTCACCCTGACAAATTTTAAGTGTGAAACAACTCACAGTGCATAATTGATTAAATTTATCCCAGTACTGGTACCACTGGGTCCTGCTATATTCCAAATACTTGTAACAAGAAAAAATGCAGCAATCAAGAAAAATATTAGAACTGCAAAGAACTTTGCAAGAAAGTGATGAAATGGGTCTCTTTCCATTGATTTCAGCAGCAGTGGGAGAGGATCTAGGTAACATTATTAAACAGCGAAATTTCACATATGCATGCTTCTGAAAATTAAAAATAAATTCATTAACAGGAGAAAATTTCAAAAGGTTCACCAAGAGTAGAAAAGGAAGAGCCACATAAAAGAGGGCTACAACAGACTTCAGGTCATGACATGCACTTGACCCATGCTGGATCAAAAGACATTGAAATTCACTGCTTGCAGCCCCACCTCATGTTCTTCCTTCTCTCAACAGGATATGAACCAAATAATATGCATTTTAAGCGTATCACTGTAGAAATCTTTCAGCTGCACTGCAATATTTTAATCACATTTCTTTTCAAATTAAATATCAAATATATAGACAAAAGGACTGTTAATGTAGGTCAGAATAGGCCTATATTAATTAGGATGCATATTCCAAATACAGCCAGTAGTCGCAGCGTCAGAAATGCACCAAACTCAAGTTTTGTATGTTTTATAACTTTTTTTTCCACTAGAGAAAGACCTGTGACTAGACCATACAAGTCCTGAACAAGAAATCATGGTGCAACAACGAGCCTTCACTTTGGTTTCTGCGTACACCTTGAGCTATTAAAATTTGTCTGTGGTGAGAACATGGTGTGGTGTGTCGGAAGACTAGAAAAGCTTTACTTCTCAGGCATCTACGCCACAGAAGATTTTATTGCCTTCAGCGCATATATGGTTTGTAAGCACGAGTCCCTTTGACCACTGTTCTATGAAGACACCTGTAAACAACGAGGTAAAAACTATACAAGGATCTTCAGGTCACAAAGTACACACTTATGCTCTGTCTGCCTTCCAGGCAGTGGGGTGACCCAAGTCCTCTCTGTGGTGGGTCTCTGAGTCACACCGAGGATCTTTGTTCATTCTGGAAGGCTATACCTTACCTTTTGACAAACTTCTTCAAGCATCTTTAGTCCAGAGGGTGTATAACAAACCCTGGAAGATCAAAGTTACTCTTAAGATTTGTGATGCTTCTTATTGCTTCCTGTAAGTCAAGAAAGTGGAAAGTTGTTCATTCCTCCTTTTGCTTGTTAATTTGCTTCTTCCCAGGGAGACAGATGAGGTGTCAGCAGATGCAGTTAAGAGAGTTAAATGTTTTGAATCTAGTTTGTGCAGCCAGCTCCACTCTCAGGAATCCAGAGCAGCTAATCTTGAAAGGAAAAATGAACACGTCCTTCAAAACCAAACATCTTGCATCAGATATACAGTTTAAGCTATTGGTCATTAGTTCCAGCCTTAATAAACTAATCTAGAAAACAACATGCTTTACCATGCTAGTTTTTTCTTTTAGTATTTTCAGTTGAATAGTTGTAACAAGTAGTGGAGACGTAATTGTGAATTCATCATAGTTTTGGGAGACAGGAATTTCTAAACCCTAAAATTTAATCTTGGTAATTGACACTGTGTGTATTTTTCTGCAAAGTACTTAGCCTCATTATGTCTTACAGTTCTACAAACATCACTCACCTTATTAAAAATAACAGAGAGACCCTATGCTTAAGAGGTTGCCTGCAGGTGGTTATCATGTGAGTAATAGATGCACTATTGAAGCAATTCCTTTTTGCACATCTATGCGAGAACAACAACCATTAAAATAATTAGATCGTTTTGTTGGCCAAAGAGCTCTGAGGTATCCATCTCTCCAGTTGCTGGCCTTCAGTGAAGACGAGTTACTCTCTTTTAAAACTTTTATGGGCTACAAGCTGACTCTCAGGACAAACAGTTCCTTTCTCAGGTCAGAATCAAAACCTGTTGCATTAAATTATACTCGCTGTTGCCATGCCAACATGCTTTCTTTGCTCACACTTCATTTTGCACTCTGAATGGCATGCCTAATAAAAAATCAGGACTTTCCATTTTAGCCATCTCAAATGTACATCTGGACTCCATCCCAGACTGTAGGTTCCTTTAGGAAATATTCTCACTCCAGTTAAAAATACAGCTATTAACCATTTAAAGGTGGCTAGGCATAATCCCCCAGCAGGACTGAATTTTAACACAAAACACTTTGATAGAGAACTACTATTCAGATTTTCTGATATTATGGTATTTGGTAGATCAGTAAGGCAGAACATGAAGTTGTTGTCCATCGTGCAGGGTGCCTCTGGAAATTTTAGGGGAAAAAAAGTGAAAAAGAAAAGAAACCTGTGTCAAGCAAAGAATCTATAAACGAAGATGAGCTATGCAGAGAGCGCAGAAGTCCTGGGGATGCATTGCTTCCATGTAAAAATGTCAGAAATTTGCCCTGGATGATAGTTCAAAAAGTTATCCAGCTAATTTTTGTCATGCCACCAGGACAGCCTGTAACCAGTGTCTTACTGCAGAAGCAGCCTTGGTTCTTCTATTTCAGGTTCATGACTGGTGTAGCGGACAGGGCTAAGTGGCAAAAACGTTCTCCCTGCTGCATTCCAGTGGGCAGGGGGGGCACTTTGCTTTGTGCCTCATCAAGTTTTACCCCAACCGAACAAAACAAACAGCAGGTTTTGAAGACGCTATAAACTTTGCCCTCACAGCTGGAGTCAGAGTGAAGCAGTGGCAGTCAGCAATAAGGGACAGGCGAGAAGAAAACAAAAAGTGATGGAGAGAGACAGCTGCAGCACAAAGAGTTCATTCTGTGCCTCTATTAAGAAGTCTGAGAGTCCCCTACTGGGGAAAAGAAACCATTAAAATGTTCATTAGAAAGAATATCACCTTGGGCATTTATTATTTATTGCAAGTCTTTATAAGCCATTACTCTTCAGATGTATTCCAATAAGTCCCCATGTACCCCCTTTCCTGTTCCAGTCTTAGCAGACCAAACATCCCGCAGCAAGTGCCAGTGCCGCAGCGCTGCTCCGTGGCAGTGGGGCATGTGGTTTACAAGGAGGTTTCTTTTACCTGCACAGCTAGGATTGATTTACAGTTTGAACTTTTGTAGAGGAATCCACGGAGTATTTAATTTTAGATTATCCAAAGGGGGGAAGTTAAAACAAACAAAAATAAAGCTGAATGTACTCTACACAGTTTGTTCAGCAGTGCCAGGGGTTTTAAGAAGGATGAAACAACATTGGAAGCACTGGTCATGCACACAGTACCCTGCCCACCGCTCCAGCTGTGTGTCTGCGTTAGCTTCCTAGCCCTGCAATGTGAAATCCTCCAACTGGTTTTCCTTTAGCGTTTGGTTGTTTTGCTTTTATCTTCTCCAGAATTTGCCTGTAACACAGTTCTTCATTCACCATTTGAAATACAGAGCAGGTTGAGGCTACGCAAACTACGTGAACTACATATTAAGGTTATATGTTTCTACCTGCATAGCATGAAAGGCAAACCTGGAAGACAACCAGGAGTCTTGGGATGTAGCTCTACTTTCTCATTTCTTACTGCGAGTAGATGCCAACTAACAGCATACAAAATTTCCTTTGGTATATTGATTTGTGTTTTTTTAAGACAGACTCCCAACCAAATGTTCTCCCCATATCCACCCAGACCCTACTGTAAGACCTGCTGGAACACGACCTTTCCAAAGATCCATAGCACACCTTCCTCCTGCTCAATCACACATCGCTGTGGTGCCATAGATGCTGAGTCTACCATTAGGCATAGGTCCAGGGTTGTATCCATGATGATTCTCCAGCTACAGTATAGAATCACAGGTCTGCCACACTGCTACAGCTAATTCTGCCTTTAGCTGATGCAGACTCCCTTAGACAGCAAATGCTGCCAGAGTGCACAAGAAAAATGTAATGCTACAGGCCTGTGAACCAGAATGCAAACAGCTTTAGAAATTTCTCATCCCTAATTATTACGTCACCCTGCAATTACAGAAGTATTCCTTCAGGTTGGTGTTCATTTGCATGAGGACTCAAAGTCAAGGTAATTCACAGAGATGAAAAATAACTTCATATTCTCTAAAGAAATATAAAACTTTCCATACTATCATGCTTGATGTGATCATTTTTAGAAAGTTAGGTTTAACCACTTACAAGACTCTGCAAACCTGCTGGGCACCAACAGGCTACCTGAACTCCAAAGACATCTGAAGAGCAGTGAACCGCTTCGTGGAAACAAATCCATAGTGAGCCTGAATCTAAAGCACTTCTCACAAAATTTCTATCCATTTGATATCTAGATCTTCCTAAATTAAGAGGATTAGACACAAAACATATGAGAGAATAGTTCTCATAAATCAAATCTCCTTACTGATCTAACGCTATTGCTTTCCCAGAAGTACTCCTGCACTCAGGAAATCTTTTAATTATGGGAATGAGAACAAGGCCACCCAAACACATCACGCAACCTTAATGATTCACAATGAGCAAGCAATAAACAAAATATCAAACCCTTCTTTCATTCATGGCCAGTCAACAGAGAGTTAAACCTAGCAATGATTCTTTTTCAAAGCTGTTCTCAGTTCTCTATTTTATGATGTTATTGTTAACATCAAGAAAATATTGAAATGGTAAGATGTATTTCTATGTGTTCGGTCACTTACATTATTAGTACAGGGAATAAAGAAAAGATGTTCCAAAGCATGGAATGATGAGACACATGGACAGTAAGAAGTTGGTATGTTCTTCCTTTACCCATATGTTACATGGTAGATTTTGGAGACACTTTTTCTCAGGGTGCTTTGGGCAGAAAGTGTAGAGGCTTACAACCATACCATTTTACTCAGGCACACTTAGTCATAACTGTTGACTTGACAAAATTTATTATTTTCCTTGAAACAAGAACAATTGCTTTCAGCATTGCAAAACAGAATTTTACTGGATTTTCTTTCACAGCACTGTACATGAGCACAATGTCCTAGGCACACATACAAAAAGGATTGCAATTACCCAGCAATATGGCATCAATTAGGAGAAAGGAGTAAAATTTATTTTCACTTTCATTATAGAATTGTGCTGTTAAGGTNGGGGGGGGGATAAACTGGTTCTTTTCATCTCTTTTTTTTTAGAAGGAATTACTGCCTTCCTTTTTAATGAATTTATACTTTATAAAAGACAGAACTTCTATGGTTTTTTCATGTTCAAAATGCATGAAGATTTACTCTGAGTGAAGAGTTCTAAAAATATCAAACTCAAGAGACTGGAGAAAAAGAGAATACTTTCCATTATTTAATCTTCATCATCTGACAGGGCACAATTCCTTTAAGCACTTAATCCTGGTGCTCTGTCCCCTGCACATGCGTAGGTGATGTCAGTCAGCCAGGCACAGTTAGGGTGTAAGACTTATGCTTGACGTATGTTAATTGATCTCTGTATCTAAGAACCTAAGCATATGATATACACTTCTGGTACATGGAAACCAGAGTTAACGTCATCTAATACTGTAATGAATAAAACCAAAGAATTTCTGTTCAGAGCGTGATTCTGTAAGTTACTATTTATAGCTTGTCTGCTGTTACAAACTGGCTTTCCAGCTGCTTTCCCATGTTTGTTAAAAAAGAGCCTTGACTGCACAAAGGTCTTCTCACTCTCTGGTAAGGATAAGCATCAACAGCAGAAGTCTGGTGCATACCTAAAGCCAATGTGACACACTTGTGCAAACTCTGCAGGAAAAAGCCAAAACCAACCACCAAACAACAAAACCAACAAAATCTTACCATATTTTTGGCAATTCGTATATCTACAGTTCTTCTCGGTGTTAAACGCCTACGTGGGTTTGTATATATGGAAGAGGGTAGAGGTGAGAAGAGGGAGAGAAAGGAGGAGAAGCAGTAGTATGAGGTAAAATAGGCAAAGCAGATCTTCAAGGAGGAAAAAAATCATCACAGGTCACTGTGACCCACATTAAAAATCTTCGTTAACACTGGATACGTGGGTTTGCAGTTTTGCCACATTGAATGTACATTCAGATGAACAGATAAATTAGGACTAATTTATTACAATTTATAACCGTTCTACTTTTCCAGATGCAGAAAAGTAACATGAATGCACAACTGCAATAATCCCACAGCATTCACAGATTTCATATTTGTAAAATATGAGTTATAAAAGAGATATCCAACACGTCTGTGTGTCACAGGACTCACTGGCTAGAGACAGCTGTCTTCTCTGTGGGTTTTCAATAGATTTCCTCTATTACACCTCCTGAAGTTACTTGAAAGAATTTAATATTCTCACTTCCTCCTAGGTAAATCACTCCTGTGTTTTTCCTCCTGGAGTTTATTGTCTTTTTCTGTATTGTGTTTAGATTGAGGTCAATGGTTCTGGTCTCTGTTTCCTCCCCAGCTACCCCAGCCCACCGTCTCTCTTCCAGGCAGGAAAACCCAAGTGACGGTCAGCAGCGAACTGAAGGTCAGAGATTTCCTTGGCTGGCCTTCGACGCCTTCCCGCGGCAGCCTGAGTCAGCAGTGCTCCTTGCAGACCAGACCTGCCTGGTCTCTTGAGGGCACTCAAAGGAATAAAACTTCATGACTGATGTCTCCTTCATGAGAAATCCAGTCATTTCTAATCCAGTTCTTAACCCTAGTGGAAGGCTCTTCTTCACAAAGTGTTAAGCCATTTTCTGTTATATCTGGTTCACATCCTACCCCAGCTGTCTGTCAAACTACGGAAACAGGCCTGAACAGAAGTTTACATCCATTTAACTTTAGTCGAATGTCTATTTAGATAGCAAGCAAGCAGAATTTTATATGCATTTAATAAGTTTTTTCTTTAATGTTTTAGGACGTCCTAAAAATTTCTGAGTCAATCCACATTTCACAACAGTTCCTGTTGTCAAAGTATGTTGTTCCTCTATGCAGTTTTTAATTAACACTCGCTCCTTACCATGCACATAAAATATTGTGCTACAAGTGGGAAGATTTATTTTACAACTGTAAATCTAAACTTTCAAAACTAAGTACTGATTCTCATTTCTGATTATTTGATGCAAGCCTGTTTACAGCCTTCAAAAAGTGTGTATTCAATATTCTTGAGCGACTGGTATCAACACTATATAAGCTTTGACCATTCTTAGTCCAAAGTCTATGTTGAAGCAGTCGCCTGATGTACACCCAGGTAGAAAATATGAGATGCAAATATTTCTTAAATATAAGGGCAAGACTGGCTGACAAGACAAGTAAAATGCAGAGAAGTGCAGCAAGGGGTAGATAATTCTCATGCAGAGTTGATAGACGGAGAATGTGAAAGTCTCTTTGCAGCATTTTTCAGGAATTTCCTTGTTTGCTAGCAAAAGTTCTGCTGAGATCAGCAAAAAAAATCTGCAAAGCATCATTTTTTATTTACAGCAATGTGATCTACCCTGGAGCAGACAGCCAGCCACATGGTGAAGGCATTACCTGAAGACATCAGCCTTCAATTTCCTCGGTCAATGCTGCTTGCATCTTCAGCGGTACGCTCATACGGTGATGTTACGCCCACTTCTGCTGCAGGCGCCCAGCTCCCAGAGCAGGCTGTGCAGTCTCAGCACAGGTAGCAATTCCTGTGTTATCATGAAGTACTTACATGCACGGCGATGGGATTCCCAGCAGCCAGAGACTTCAGTCGGTCAAGATGCTGAAGGAAACACCAAATGGAGAAGCGTGTTTGGAATCCCTCATTTCCCTACATCTCAGAGCTTCTATAAACTCACTGCTGATCATAGAAATTACTCCTAATGTATTCAGGGGCTTCACACATCAGCTTGGTTGAGGATGACTAGAACAAAATCAGAGAATCATAGAATCATTTAGGTTGGAAAGGACCTTTAAGATCATCTTTTCTTTTAAGCAGCCAGTGTGAATATCACCGTTCACCTTAAGCTACAGAGCAGAGGACAGAAGACTTCTGGAGGAAACAGGTAACCAGGACCCTATACCCACAGCATCTTTAGGATACTAAATCCACATATCCTCCACTCAACAGAAAACCCCAGAGTACTACCACATAAGCCTCAGCTGTCCTTATCTGAGGTGAAGGATACAGCTTTGCATGTTTGGATGGGATCTCTGACACATAGCCCAGTGTTTCACCACCGGTACTATCTGTGCTCCTGAGTGGAAGCAGCCACAGAAGCTCATTTTGGTGCTCAAACCACCGCTGTCACCACACGCAGACCTACCAAACCTGACCCTTCAGGAGATATCAGATCAGGGAAGCCTGTTTTGTGACCTCTGATGGCGTTTCAACCATGCCAGGATACTCAGTCTTGCCAAAACAGTATTACTCCTGAATAAAGACAGTTCTACTTAAGGAATTTATTGGCAAAATTGTGTCTCTGGGATTTCAGAAGCCACGATGACGCAGATGGCCTTGCAAACTCTCAATCTGAACTGAAGTTTAGGCATCTGAGACTCATGTAAAGGGCTTGAGTCCTTCCTTTGACAAGTACAGACAGGTCTGTCTACGGCTAAGAGCTGCGCATATACTGGTAGATTAAGCAATGTCAAATGCCTTTCCTCTTAAAGCGGTGGAGCAGCCCTGACATGGTTTTAGTCTGGGTCAGCTAGCATTTGAGAGAGTGCCAAGTTACAGCTAATTCCTAGCCACAGCTCAGTATAGGCCAGAGATTGCTCCCCAAAGTCAGTTTGGGGTTTTTTTTCCAGCATGGAAGAGTTCAATATTATGGACACGGGTCCTTCCAGTTGCAAATACATTTAGAGCTAAACTTGCTGACGTGGCAGTGAGGGCCAGACACAGAAATCCTTTCGTGCCTCAGCAATTATGTTCCACAGTCCAAGACAGCAAAGCAAAGAGAAGAAAGTATATAGGATTACACAAAGAAGGTTTGTCCTACGTTGGGAACTTTCTGTTCTTGGAGACACAAAAAAAATAAATTCTGCTAACGACAAGACATACCGCATTCGTACGTTATAGAGTTGCACTTGTAAAATGGAAACACAGGCTCACAGCTGATAAATAGCCAGAGAGAGCATTCACCAGGCTGATTATAAATATGTGCTCAGATAGCTCAGGGACTCTGAGGTTTGAAATCATGAGATACTCTACATGGCAACGCAGTTATTTAAATACCTCCTCTTCCACCGGGAGTTCAACCATTATTCAAAGAGAGGAAGCATATTCATTCCTGAGTGCTCCTGACATAGGACAGTTACGAAAAGCTTTCTGCACAAATGAAGCAAATGTGGTATCCCACAGGGAGACCGAACAACAGCTTCTGTCACAGCCCCAAATCCGACTGTACCTGAATGAAGGGAGGCTGGAAGGTAGCTGGGTTCACGGACAGCAGTGTTTGTTGAAGCCTGCCACTCCCTCTTCAGGGTTACTTACAGGGGTTTAAAATTTTATACAATTGCAATAGATACAGCTGGCAGCATGAAAACAATTAGATTAACATATAAACAGGTGAGGCTATAATGCTATTAAAATGGATGTTCAAGGAAACTGTAGCTATTTCTACAGCTGTTTTGGAAAGTCTCTTTGGCAGAACATGCTGGATTGTCATTCTAAATGCCTGTGCTTCCCATGCTGGTTTCCTGAGGAAAGGTTTGTGGACGGACTTGTTTGTTTATTACATTTTTTTTCTACCCCTCTTAGCTGTAGCTGTGGATTCCCCAGCTTTGTGAAAGTAGTCATTAGTTGCCTTGTTTGGCCAGGAGGAATCTGTAAAGAAACTGGCTCTTGTGCAGTAGGTTCCTGGAATTTTCTCCCAACCTTGTGTAAGAGCTTAATAAAATCAAATTTAATTTTATGTAAGATTTGTTACAAGGCCATAGGTGTTTTGTGGAAACAAAGAGCAAAAGAACTGATGCTGTGTTTACTGTTCTGAAGTAAATCATTCCAAATGAAGTTCAGATGGGACTTCCTAAGGTGATCACTCCTCCAACTGGAGCAAGACCACAAGGATCAGATCCTGTCATCTTAAATGAGAACCAAAGGAAATCAGTATCACCTACACCCACATACCCTGAAGCTATTTTGAAGGCAAGTTCCTTGGCTGTGCCAGCCTAAAGCTGCAATAAACTCCCACAAAAACAATGGACAATTGCAGCATTTATGACCTCCTGTCCCTCAAGCATTGACCTTTTTTTCTCTGGGAAACAGAAAGCAACCTGTTCTTATATGTTTTTAAAACAAACACTCCATTGCAAATGCCTCCCCGCGTGGAGGAAGGCATACAGAACAAACACATAACGGATTTTAGTCACGTTATTTAATACGCTGCTAGAAGAGGAACAGACGCTACAGCAAAAATTGTGTTATGAAGCCAGCATAACAATATAAAACACAGTAAAATCCTCCCTCTTCAGAAGACATTTATCCACTTGGCACCGACCATGTAAAGCTTAACAAAATACTACCTTACGCAGAGCGCAAGTCGTATTTATAGAAGTTCTGTCCCTGACAACAGTATCCATCGTTTTCTGAAGTCTGCAGTTCTGTGGTGATTTTCAGCCACATCCATGATGTTGACAGTTGCTCACCCGTACAGAGTGCTGCATGCAGTGCAACCACCTGAACACTACTCTTCTGATCACTGATTATGTAGTTCCCTTGTATTATTACATACTTACTGGGTCAGAGCAACCCAAAGTGCTGTTTCGCGTTTCGGCTGGCTGGAAGGACTCACCCATTCTAGACAAGCAGCCGTTCCGACTAAATTACAACCCCTCCCCACGCTTCGGGATATCACTAGCTATGGAAAAAGGTCTGAAGCAGCTTTCTGTTGGCTAGAGAAGCACCTCCTGCTTGCCCACCTTCTCAAGAAACCAGAATAACACGCTGACATCAGCCCGATGCTGCTTGCTGTGGTATGCTCACGCACTGCCTGATACCAGATTCAATTTAAGATACTGTTCTTCAGTGCAGATCAAGGACTGGGCCTTGTACATCTCATGTAGTACTTTGCTTGACAGCTTACCATGACCTAGCATGACAGCTGTGGTCATCGGTAATCACTGCCAAAAGGGAGGATCATAGGAGTGGGTGGAAAGGAAATCAGACATTCCTGGCAGCTGGCCCGCAGCTCTGAAGCTTCCTTTCACCAAACATCAGACTGAAAACAGATCTCCGCTTGCTGAAGAGAAAAGTATGGGCTTCCACTTTTCAATCACTTTTCCTTAGTGCAGTATACAAATGATTTCCCTTCCCCGAAGAGAAAAGGAAAAACGAGAAAAGGCGAAGGGAAAAACACATGTGTTCACCTAGCGGAGTGAAAACAAAGGGCCAGAGGAGACTGTTGCTCCCGGTTCATTACGGTCATTTTTGTTAGCAGCAGTAGATTAGGCAGGCAGGGAATGGTGGCCCTTGGAAAGCAAAACAGAGAAGTGTTTACCATATAAACAGAGAATTAAAGAGTTACGCAACACACAAAAAAAACCTTTAACTTGGTTTTTGATGAGCACACTACACAGAAAAGGATATATTACAGCAGAATTTAATATGTGCTTTTACTGCTAAATTTTCATGAATTCAGTAATATCCTACAATGTCGTACCCTTCAAGAGCTCAGCAGGATCGTCGCTACCTCCAAGGACAATGAACCAATTTTTTTCTCATAAATAACCCATCTGAACCCAATCAAATTCTATGTTGTTTAGTCCTATAAACACTTCTCTTAGAAATGTGGAAGAGGTTCTGCTTGCTTGGCTAAGATTGCATCTTTTTTAGGGCAAATTGAAGAGAAAGTAAAAAAAGAGGAACAACCACCAACAGGGATTGTGAAATAACATGGTCTATAAACCCATCGATTTAAAAAAACAAATAAGTAACATTTAGTGTCTATGTCCATCATGGTAAAACCCCAAAATTCAAGAATTTCCCTGGCTTCTGGGCCTGCCAATAATTTCAGAAGAGTATTGTGAAATCCTCCAGCTATTCGCTCCAGCTGAGTCTGCTTAATTAGAATTCCTCAGCACTTAGACATATTTCCTTAACAGCAAATGATACAAATAATCACTTCAGGAGACAGCAGAATATATAACATAAGCTCTTTTAAAAAAATAATAATTGAATTATTATAATAAAACTGAAAGACAAAAGCAACAGTGAGCGCTCCCCAACAGATTTTTGTCAAACCAAACACGATCAAAACCGTCCCGAAGTTTCTGAGGCTGCACAGACTGGTAGTTTAAAACCCTCTCTCTAACCCCACCCGCCACAACTCTTTCAAATGAACAAACATGCAAAGACATCTCAAGCACCATGGCAATGTTGACTCGGAGCATTGTTAACTCCTACCGAAAGGCTGTGGGAAGCACAGTAAAACGATAAAAGGTTTCGTTTATTAATCTGTGATGAAAACCAGGCTTCTGTTGATGGAGGGGGCAGGGGAAAGGGTAAAGGTAGGCTTGTCTGCTTAATGCTTGGCCCAGATTTTTTTTTTTTTTGTTATAAAAAAGCAAGCGGCTGAGCGCGTTGCTTCTGACTGTGCCTTTCTGTAGGTTGCCAGCATTCACAAAGCACAAGTTATGTAATGAACTCCTATCAGGAACCCGAGTTCAAAAACATTTCATGAAGTCCCATGCTGTTCTTGCCGGAGTAATTGTTTCTGATAATGAAAAGTCAGCTGATTCGGCTGTCTCAGCTCTCTCCAATGGCAGCATTTTGTGCCTTACCTCAACCTCCTCTTCCTCCTTCCCTCCCTCCATCACAACAATCTCTGCGCATTTCTTAAGGAGACTGTTCTCTTCCCTAAACCCCTTCACTGGCTTTTGCCAGAGGAAAAGAAAAATAAAGGAGGATACATGTAGTTTTTGCCCCTCCTATGCCTCTGAAACAGGCTGTTTTTCCTTGCTGAACATTTTGGAAAATCCTCATTTCTTTGGTAAGTGCAAGAGAAACACTGGATTTACAATCAAAAGTATATTCATCACATTGCAGTATTGAGAGAATAGCTTTTCTGACCTAATTTTCAGAGTAAAGACCTACATTTCAGAGCAATCTGCCTCCCAGAAATGTGCTTGCTCCTGATGGAATCATTTCAGGCACTTTTCAGGAAAATTCTTCAACTTTTCACAGAAATAATTATTGGACGACTTATTGAGTGAGGATTTTAATTTGCAGTCACTCTGCCACTTTGGTATCATTAAAATCCATCAGGTACATAGATAAGAGCATATAATTATTTAGGGTATCTAAATTAGAGTGCATAAAGAGGAAACCATGCAGGACGGCTCTTTCTTTCAATCTGTATTCAATGGTTTTATGCCAGTACATGAACATATAAATATTAGTAAATATATTTCAGCATGTAAATAACAGCAATCTGTTTCCTTGGTAAAATTTAAATAGAAGAAACAAAAGTTAAAAAATTAAATTGCAATAAGAGCCAGAATTAGTATAAAATGCCCTTATCAAATATCTCAAACTACAGGCTTAAAATCTACAAACACTATTAAACTGTGCTTCCATATAATTGTTTCATTTCCACTGTAGTGACAAATATAGTTAACAAACTGCTCATACTTTAAAGAAGAGTGAAATTTGATTCATATCATTGTGTCTAAGTAAATATGAAATTTAGGCCAAAGTATCTTCGGGAGATTTGATCCATAACAATCAGTCAAAGAATTCCCATTTCTTTCAGCGGAATTCAACACAGATGGTTGGAGCAAGGATATCTGGGAAAGATGTGTTTAATGTTAAAATAATGATTTACATGGTACTGGAAAAGTGCACTGATAGGAACCTTCAAAGCACAATTAGATAGACTGAGAGATAAAATATCTGTATGTAAATCTCAGTGTATTTCATCATGTGTGTTGAAATAAAGGAGATGAAAGATGAAGAATATGAAAGGTTTTTCTAAAACAACACCACAAATTTTTATTTTTCTTTCAGACACAGTTATATTTTAAATAATTTAATTATCTTAAATTTATGTGGAATTTTTTCTTCAAGTATTTTATCTTAAATTTCAGGGATTTTGTTTGTTTATTTGTCCTTATTAGTTTCCTTTAGAGTTAGAAGTGTGGATTTCTAGAAAGAAGGGAATAAAAAGTTATCAGGCACTGTTTATCTTTAATTCAGTCTTCAATTCTTAGTGAGACAAAGCTCACAAGGACTTCTGTTCCATTAATTTGTGGCCTAACAAGCCTCAAGCCATGGAGGAACACCACCCTTTGTTTTATCAAAAGGAATGCTTAAAATTACTACTATTAAACACAGAAGGATAAGCCTTAATCAAGATACTTTTCACTTTATTTTAGCAGCTCAAAACATTAGTTAATTCTTCCAATGAGGTTCAGAGGGATTAATTTATACCTCTCTGAGGCACAGAACTGTTGACCATCTTCCCAAGTCAGTGAGAGAATCAGCAACAAAACTCAAGTGCTGCAGGTTCAAGTTCCTAGTCATACAAAATACCTTAAAAACGAAACAAAACAAGAACTGCCTTCGATCACACAGACCTCAAATCCTACTACCACTTCAAAACCTTGTGAGTCTTACTGCCATGAATTCCTGGTGAAATCCAGGCAATACTGCTTAACTGACTGCAGGACGCAAAGCTATACAAGACCTGCTTCAGTTTTTATAACTATAAAATACGACTAATGTTACCAATCTCTTTTTAAGATGCTTTGAATTTTTTTTCAGCTCAAAAGAGCAGAGAGATATATTGATGTTGGACCTAGGCCTACAGAAATCATACTTCACAGATGCAAACATGGTTCTGAGAGAAATGAGTAGAAAACATGGCGAGTGTCAGCTTGCTGCTTCATGCACTGTGAAAGAAACATGTAAAAGCAGCAGCTGCATAAGCATAGAAATTCTCATTTGCATGGCTTACAGTCATTGAATATAACAACATAAGCGACAAAATATTTATTGATACAAGCGTTTATATAATTTGGTTTCTTTTCTCCCAAGCGTATTAAACTTCAAAATCTTAATGACTCATTCATGTTGCATATGCTTTGTAAAATAATGCCAGTTCCTCTGAATCTACACAAAACAGCAATTTGCTAAAGATTTTGTTGGCTTTGCAAGGCAAAAGAAAACACACAAACACAGATAAAGCAAACACTGGAAAGCACCAACAAATTCTTCAAGTCCTAAATACCAGTTCTGGAGTATGTTTTGAACAAATTGTTGATTAGCTGCAAGAGCTACAAGACAATGTTAGCTAGTACTTGAAAACTTGCCTGGTACACTTGAATTAGACTGAATTTAAACAAGGTATATTATAATATACCTGAGCCTAGCAGTGTTGACACTGCTACCAAACAGAAGTCACTTCAATATTGTTCTGGAGGCGAGAAGAGAATGAGACCACCCATGCTTTTAATACATTGCTATGGAAAACAGAAATTAACCAACTTAGATGCTGACATGAGTAAGAAAGCAAGTTATGACCATAAAAACCAGACTGAAAAACCCAGTCCTGATATGAACCCTTTGCATTAAACCACGTTCTGACTGGTACCATTGACTTCAGCAGTCATAAAGGTATAGGAACCTCGACACTTTTCAAAATCATTACTGAAGGAAGAGAATTTATTTTAGTATCTAATCTTCAAAACATAATTACAACATGTTCATAAGGTCCACCTTCAATTTCAGAAAACACAGACTACTTGTCTTACAGCCAAAACACACAATGGATTTAGGAAAGCTGCATGACTGGTGGAAAGCTCTGTAGCAAAAATAGCTATTTTCACCAGTTTGCTCCACTCAGCTTCTCAGCACCATCACGTAAAGGCTCACTACGACGTTCATCAGAACAGAGCACGGCAAACTCTCATTCCTCGGCAAGTTTCAGTCGTACTTTCTGAAACAGATTTCCACTTCTAAACTGAAGCTTCTGCACACTCAAAGTAGCAACACAGAGCTATCACAAGTTTTGTGACCCTTTTTACATTCCAAATTGATCACATTAATTTTGTGCAACTAGTCAATGAATTACAACGTACTGTTATGTTTGTACTTACGTTCAATAGAGAAGACTTCTTTTCCATTCAGGACCATACTTGCATTAAATCTCTCTTTATTTCTCAGAAATATGTGCCAAAAAGCACTTCAGTGGTGTATGTCAGTTCCTTCCTCTCTGAATCTCACTCCATTCTAGAGTGTGATAAGGTACTTGTGGTAGTAAGGTTTACATTTGTTTGAATGCTGTGGCTGTCTTTGGTGGCAAGCTTCATCCCATCTGCTTTCACCTGTGTAAAAGTCTGGTACCTCCTCTAAACCTCACCTAGGATTCCTGCACACTATTCAACAGGGAAAATTAGGAACTAACAGAGAGCAATCATCTCATCCTAATTTTACGTGGTTTACATAGGTCAGATGAATCACCCTCTGGACACAGGTCATCTTCTATTAATGGTAAAATAAAAAAAAAAATTAAAAAGAGGAAAAAATAAATGTCTCCTATGCCTCTAAAGCCAAATTTAGACCATTAAGTATAGGTGAAATGCATTTTACTTTTACTCATTGGCATCCACTTTGGATCGGGCTATCTTAGACTTAAACCTTGGACTTTCCTAGGCTATGGTGAGAAAACCCACAGTAAATCTCCACCCTTTAGTGAGAAACAACTTGTGGATGCCAATGACTTCTATTAAAAACATTAACTATACCAGTCCCTACGGCACAGTGATTCATGAAATCACATTGTTTATAGCATCTCAAATAAAGGAAAATCTGTAGTCTTCAAAATAAACTCTGAAGAAGTGCAATATTAGAGAAGTTTATAAGATTCCAAGTAGTTAATAATAAACAGGACAAAATCAACATGTCCATATGCTGGCAGAACAACACCTCATGAATCACGCACCTACTGTGATCAAATATTTCTTGGAGGGGTTCACTGGGTTTTTTTGATGTGTCATACTGCATTCATAGGATGACATCTGAGAAGAGAAGACGAGCAATGAAAGAAGAAGTGTTTTGGATTATAGTAATAGCCCTTTTTTAACCTTTGGCTGGATTTGCTCCAAGAACTTCCAGTAGCACTCCTGCTTAGTGGCAGTCTCACCACAGAGCCATCCAAAAAATAAAAGAATGAACTCAAAGTGGAATAATTATGCATCCCAATGAACTGGCAATTTAAGCTAATGATGTAGGAGCTGACAAAGGCATAGGAATCTCAACACGTGAGAGAATTTTATGGCTAGTATCAGCCTCACTAATTGTCTTCCTAGATAATCTAATGATCTTGTGATCAGTGCAGGAGACACACAAGCACTGTGAGATGAAAGACTTGAGACAACTATCTGACTGTTGGCCAAAATCCCCCCCCTTCCCCCCCCCACCCCCCCGTAGCATTTAAAGTATTTTAACTCTCTGTAACAAGGGTATGTGATCTCAAAAAGACCTGACAGAAATGAAACAGCTATCTCAGATGCTGGACACACCAGATCTCCCAAATACTGTTTTTTTCCCCTCCATTCCATGCTTCCATTGGCAGCAAAATGCTAGAGAAGACATGTAAATTTTTTACTTAAAAAAAGAGTCATATTATTTTGTATTATTTAATATAGTGTATATTTAAAATACTGAAAATAATAAACCATAAAAATAACTTTTCACAGAACAATGCTGTAAATATTGTCACAACGTGCTCTGAAAAGGCTGGAAATGCTTTAATAAAATCATTAGCAGCAAAATAATCTTTTTTGCTTAACATGGTGGCTGAAGTAGAAATGGGAGTTTTGGGAAGAAAAGGCTATTGCAGACACAGCCTGAGAAGGCCATGCACACCCAACACCAGGAAAAGATCTTACTCTCAGGACTCTTGCTGTTTACTCAGTGTGTTCCTCCCCAAATAGTCTTCACTGCCTGTAAAGCCAGTGAATGGGCACAGTATTGCAGGCACATAGAGAGGGCAGCACAAATCTCAATTAGTGTACGTTCTGAGTAGGAATTATTTTCTCCTCAAGAAGGAGAAAGGAAATAGTTGCTCCAGTGGCCAAGAAAATTGTGAATGCCACAGGGGCAGCTCCAGTTAAGATGAAGCTGAGACTACAAACTCCCTACCAGTGTTGTGGACTTACGGTGGCTTCCAGGACTTGTCTACACTGAGGCACCCACTTCTGGCAACCACAAAATAGGTACAGTGAACAGCACGATTTGAATCTCTTTCCTAGTTATTTTTGCTAAATCCTTACTGAAAGCACAGAAAGAAAGAGCACCAAATTAGTTCTGTGTTGCAGTACAATAGTTCTGCCTGAGGATGTGGGAGAAGAACTTATGCTTTCCACAGATACTACTGAACAAAAAAGAGGCATGGCTACTAGAAGACTACACAAATAGTTCAATTCCTCTGGAAGAAGACATCCTCACATACGTCCACAATCAAGGAACAAAGGACACCTAGGAGTGACTGCAGACAGTCATTTATACAACAGCTTGCAACACAGCTGCCAAGATCAATACAACTTTTTGTGGCACGCACATACGCATCTTGAGATAATGCAGACTGGACATTTTAACAGTCCAATTTTATACAGTTCCCATATGATCCTACATGGAATACTACAGGCAGTTGAGCATCAGATTACCAGAACCATATGATGAAAACTAGGGACTTTTCTGAGCTGAGCAATGCTTTGTAACAGATTATTATTTAATTTTCTGCATAAACACATTTATAGCACAGCTAAGAGCTCTCAAGCAGCAGACTGGTAGTATTTGCAATGTAAGCACTAAGACTGGAGGGAACAAATTATGATGATAGACATAGAAGAGTATTGCATCTATTGAGGAAAAAAAAAACCTTGAACGAACAGTATCAGACTTTGGAATAATGGAAAATACAGGGGAATCTTCATTGCATGAAAAGCCATTAGCAGAAGAGAAGATCTGATGACTTTAATAGGTCATTCCAAAACTGCACTTTTCAGATCTGCTCTGTAACTAGAATTTTCTAACTATTGATTGGCATGAGGTAAAACCTAAGGAAATTAAGGGTGCTCACAAACGCATGAAGGAGTCATGAGGAATGTGTCTATATGTTTCTGTATGGACTCCTTTGAGGCTCGGCTTGCCAGAAGAGCGCAGAGACACCTGAACTCCTGGCAGAAGTCCCACAGAGACATCAGAGGCAGCGGGTGGAAATCAGTCACACAGTCCCAGCCTCCAGCACGAGCTGACTAACTGTACCTGAAGAACCAATTTACCCAGTGCAGAGATTTATAGACTCTGTGGTATAGTTTAACTGTTGGCATAGCAAAATATGTTGCATTATCAGCTTCATCTTCTGCAAAGATGTGTTTCTGCAGAGATGCATTTGCCTCTTGTTCATCTGTACAGCTCTACTGTTTGCAGCAATTACTGCTTGCCTGCAGACTTCTCTAATCACTGAGCAGAGAGAAAAGAATTCTTCTAATTGCTGAGTGGTTTTAGTTTCCCAAAATAGTTGACCTTCTTCCTTTTTGAAGAAAAAACTTTCCCCTGACTCTCTGCCTGCCTCCCCACCCCCTTCCTGCTGGCAGACATAAGAAGAGAGCTGTGTTTGTTTTCACGGTAAATGGGAGGCCAGGGCAGCAACAAGACTGATCTCACAGTTTCCAGCTGTAATATTTGATTTCTTTACAACTGCACATATGCAGAACTCAGAAACTAAACTAGTCCAGTAAGACCAATACACATAAAAATGTCACAGCATTAAAAAAAAAAGTTTGAGCTGCAACAACACGGTTCTTGACATGAAAGAAAATATTCCAGCTAAGAGACAAGGGTTATTTGGACCAAAACTGCTGAACACCACAGCTGAGTCCATACGTCTGCTTATAGGGACGTGTCGGATTTTCAGGTGTTGAAGGTCCAGGATTTTATAGTGAAAGTAGACAAAGTTAGGCAATTTTAGGTCACATGAAACTGTCCCTACAGGGCTTAAGAAAATAACTTCAAGGCCTGCTTAGAAAGAAGATAACAACAAATCATCATTAAAAACTTGCCTTTTCTCCTGCTAACAGAGACAGCCATGTATCTGTCACCGTGACAATGGTGGTTTACTACTTTGAAGTTCACGTGATTTTAACATACAGAATTCTTGTTCTCAGCTTTATATTAACATTACTGATATTAAGTATTTACATTGATCACTTTCAGACATTAGAGGGGCTTTTCTACATAGGGGGTTTTTTTTAATTGGACAATGAGAAGAATGACAGACATATTTCAACAGGAATTCAAATTAGATAGACAAGATTTTCAAAAGTGAACAGTTAAAACTTTTTTAAGTAACATTTTTAAGAACCCCAAAAAAATGTCTGATCTTCTGCTGGAGAAACTGAAAACTTCTCCAAATGGAAGAGCTGAAGTTTGAGGAGGAAATGAGCTAAGTATACAGCATTACTAGAATGTTTTTGACAGGGCTGTCCAAAATGTTCAGATAACGGACAACCAGAAGTAAAAACACAGATACAATATTCCCAGCCCTGGCATTTATTTCATTATCTTTGCAGTCTTTATTAACTTTATGTTCAAAGGCAGGAGGATTAATGTATTTATTTTTATTTTATTTTAATGGAAATGTTTCCCTCACATACAAACTTTCAAAGTGAGATTCTTCACCAAGTAGCACACACTTCTGGAAGACTGTGAAACCCTTTCTTTTGCTCTCAGCCCAGCAGCTGGGAGCCCAGCTATCCCGGCGCCCCAGAAAGCTGAGCCCAAGCCTGCAGACTCTCTGACACAGACCTGGAAGCCCAGAGACCTCCTGGCTCCAAGCGAGGCTCCCAGGTCCTTAACTATGGCAGCTCCCGGGCAGACTGGCACAAGGCCGGTTGTGCTGCAGACAATTAAAAAGGTTTCCGTAAAAAGTGGCACTTTTCCTCAGCAAGCCTTTTTCGCCTCTGTTGACAGATCAAAGCTGACTCTGCAGTACACTTTGTTTCATCCTGTTCAGCTTTCCAGCAGAAGATGTTTTGTGGGGAAAGGCTCTGGACAGCTCTAGCTGTCCATGTATTCTTACCTTAGAAACCAGTTTTTGGTTTTATTTCAAGATCGGTGACATGGAAAAGATCGCTTGTGAACAGCATTGTAACTAGTGTGGTGAGCCCTACTGTTACTCTGCAAGTTATCAGGCGAACCTGAGTTTTGTTCACGTTTCCTAGAGACTGCCTGGACAGAGCTGGCGTGTGGTCCAAAACCTACCGATGAGAAGGTTCAGATGACAGATATTAAGAGCTAGACCACTGCTGTGAACCTGGTGAGCTGGGTCTTTCTAGCCCTGGCATTAACTTCTCTGGAGCCTTTATTCACTGAGTGCTTCAAGTCAGTGGGAGCTATTTCCACCCTTCCCTGGAACAGATGCTAGCAAATGAAATGACGATAGCAAGCACTCGCATTTCTTTCAAATCTCAGAAACCTTATTTCAATTTGAGTTTTGGAAAAGACTTGGGAAGTACTAATTACTCCAGCTGGTTCATTCCAGGACAAACACAGAGAGAAGAAAAACAAGGCTCTTCACCTCTTGTTGCGAAGGAGCAAAGCAGACCCAGCGCAGAAGTGAAGAGAAGCAGAGGTACATGGTAAACCAGCCTTGGATGTGCCATAGCAAGAGGTTACAGTACACTTCTCACTCACTCTCAACCAGCTCCTTTCTAACATCATAAAATAGGGCAATTCCTCCACTCAATGCCAGCAGTACTTGCTTTTGGGCAACATAGCTCCTAATGAATTCTTTGCGCTTCCAGAGGAGCAACATGGAGACAATTTAGGACGAACTTTGTGCCTCAAACGTTGACCAAACACATTATTAATTTCCACATTGAGCTCAGAGACCCCTCACAACTGGTACGCCTGGGAGCAGGACAACTGAAGGACTTTTGCCTACAGAGCTGTGCCAGCCTTGCGTATGTTACCAGAGTCGTTCTAGTTGTGCTCAGGTTAATAACAAGGAACTTGTGATTTTTTCCACAGTACAATAGACAGCTGGACAGATTGTAGCTAACAGACAATGCTTATGTTCATCACATAGTGCTGAACATTAAAGACTTAATATGTGTGTTTGCTCTGTAAAAAATGCTTCTCCTGCATAATATTCGCATCAAGTGACTTCTGCACTAAGTTCCTACTTGTAGATTTTCTAGCATGATTCAGTAAATTATTTACTCTGCCCCAAAACACTGCTATCCTAAGTATGCATTTGTCTATCTCTCTGAATAATTACAGTTTTTAATTTTTAATTAAAATTAATTGAACTGCAGAGTTCAATATGCTATAGTTATTTCACAGAATAGAATAGAATAGAATCATTAAGGTTGGAAGTGACCTCAAGGATCATCTAGTCCAACCATCCCCCCACCAGAGTGTTATTCCATATAAGGGATTTCAAGCAGATGATAAAAAGGAAAATAACAGGTTTCTTTTGCTCATACTCCATCTATCCCAGTTTGGTCGTATCTGAGACTACTAAGGATTTCTAATATAAGAGGTTTCATAGCCAGCCTTTTCCTTATCCTTATCCCTCTCCTGGCCCCAGTCCTCTACCCAAAACACAGCCCCCCACCCTGACAGAAAGTGCCCTTATGAATACAAACGCCTGTGGAAAACTTTTTATTTGGCAGCTGTATAACATTATGGACTTATTATCTGTGGAAAAGTTCTACTTTCCTCAAACTGGAATTAAAGTGCTTTAGGAAATGAAGAAAAATGTTGTTATTGCACATCACACTGGGTCAGACAGCTTTAGAAAATCCCCAGAAGTAAAGGAGAAAAACATTTGCTTTTCTCCTGTACCATCGGTATCATCTGACCAACTGCTAATTGTACTGCCGAGGTTTTAAAGACCTCTATTCAGGTAAGTGCTGGCCAAAAAAACGCGCACTCATTCATCAAAGCACAAGTACTTTCAAGAGTAGCCTAGTAACACAGAAAAGACTTGAAAATCCTCAAAGTCCAGCCACCTATGGAGTGATCATGTGAAAAAATGTCAAAGAATCACTTTTGTAAATGCTTAAGACAACTGCTACTGAGTGGTAAATACAAAATACTGTTTAATTGCAATTTTCAAAAATTCTTCCTGCTTTCAGTCATTATATGTCTGTCCCTCTGATGGAAATGGGAATTCTTTCAGTTTTCAAGCCTGTGCTCTCCTTTCATTGCAATGAGGACCTAATTCAGAGCTTTAAACTGTGTTCTGCAATGCATAATTAATCTGGCTTCATAGAGACCTGGACAAAAGACCCCATTCAATCTTCAGCTCCTTCCCCCTGAGATATTGTTATTTCAAAAAACTCCTGCCAGCTGGGCTGGAGGGAAATCTCAGCACTGTGGGAGAATGAACAAACTACAGGCCTCCGAGGGATTTGAAGTAACTATCTGACTAAATTGGATTAGAAAGTAAGGAAGGGGAGGGGACGAAGAGCTTATTCTGAAGTCTACAAAAGCTCATAAAAAATTCTTAGAAGATTTTCATATGGTGAAGGGGAGAGAAATATGCAAGTTTTTATAACAAAACGGAGAAAGAATTTTAAAACATGCGTGAGCCAATACACTTGGGGATGTTTGAAGGGATTATGCTGGTATTATTTCAGGAAAACTGTTGTGTCTGCCTTAAAGCTTTGAAACAGCATTTCTCTGTGAAATCCAGGCTGCCCTGCAAACCAAAATAGTCATACTTTCCTTCCAGGTATTTGATACGTCCCCTGTTTGAACCTATAATGTAGCCTAACCATAAGTTGCTTTAAATTTCCTCCTAAGCACGTCACAATTAAAAGCCTCTGCCCAGAAGGATTTCAAAGGGCTATGGAAAAACAAATTCAGTCTCGTTAAGAGCGCCAGCACCCTGCTTTCGTTCCCCACAAGCTTTCTCTCAAAGCATGTCGGTGACGCTGCCCAGATCACCTGGCCACCCCTCACGCATTTCACAATATTTTTAGCAGGCACACGCATACTCAGGAATATTGCCCCATTTACCACCAGACTGTTTGGAAGATGAGATGGAAAAAGCTCACAGCCCCATTGGGAAAGCGAGTATCTGGGGGAAAAGATGCTTTGGGCTCTCTGCCTCCTCTAGCCCACTCTGCCATGCCTCGCTGGCACAGACCTGCTGCTCACAGGCTCCCCGCTCCTGCAGCACTGATGCTGTAGTCGAATGAGGTTACGTGGGTGTAGCCCAGGACAAAACTTGGCTCCCTAGCTTCAGAAATATTTTCAGAAGCCAAATCTTTTAGCCACCCTAACCAACACTCCTCATATTTCGACAGGCAGCCCTTATGACAACACCACCAAGGACAGACTAGTTTGTAGGTTTTTACTTTTTACAGGGAAAAAATATATATAAATCCCTCAAGAAAGGCCAGCACCCTCACTTAAAAAAAAAAAATCTGCTAGCACTTTAAAAATCAAAAATCATAACAAGATTCTGATAATGGGAACAGCTGCCTCTCCTTTCCCCTGCCCGTGTCTGCCCATCATGGAGGTAAGGCTGTGTGGGATGCTGAGCCACCCGGGCTGCTGCTCATGGGACACACTGCCAGGGCAAAGAGTTAAAAGCACCCACGCAATACAGAAATGCCTCCATGGTCAAAAGGAATGAAAACATTCCCTAAGAGTTGATCTCCTTAGGACTCACATGTTACAGAGTGAAAACCAGGGTAGTTTTCAGAGGTCTGGCACATGCTGAAGAGACCAGCATACACGATCAAAAATGCACTCTACTGGACAACGCAGCTGTATAAAGATGGGGGCACAAAAATTACAAGTCATCAGAGCAATCCTAATCAAAATCCCATTTGTGTTCTTTCATTATGATCATTTGCTGTTTCTAGACCTATTATCACAGAATAATCTTCTATAATCTCCCTTTGTCC